>JAYMFT010368555.1:0-21958 GCA_038088735.1 Panulirus argus
AACCTATGCGCTCGACCCTGGGCGGCCCGTAAATGCGTCACGGTCAGGAACGCTGACCACTACACCACGGGAGTCCAACTTGAGTATTATTTAGTCGCTGTTTCTGTGAATACCCTCATGACTCAACACTAGGTTCTTGCAAGCACAACCGTCGCTTTGCTTCTGTCTCCCGTCCCTCGTGACCCTGGCTTTCTGTCTGTCTGTCTGTCTGTCTGTAACATCGATAACAGAAATATCTGAATATTCAAATTGACTTCATGGGACATTCGGGCTTTTGGACGGTCAGGGCAGTTGGCTGTGTTATTGACTAGGGGGTCACACGGCAAGCACTGTCCCCCACAGCAAGCACGGTCCCCCACAGCAAGCACAGTACCCGACAGCAAGCAGTACCCACCGCAAACAGGTCTCACAGCAAGCAGGACCCACCCCAAACAGGTCCCACAGCAAGCAGGTCCCCTCAAAAAGCAGTACCCCACAGCAAAGCAGGGCCCCACAGCTAGGCAGGGCCCCACAGCTAGGCAGGGCCCCCCACAGCAAGCAGAATCACCACAGCACGCTGGACACGTGGGGGGTAGAGGGTGGAGGCTGTGCAAGTAACTCCCCAGGACTCGTCTCCCCCTCCCCTCCCCTCCCCATCTCCCCAACACATGCTGAGAAAACTGCTGACAGAGTATATATGTATCCTTCAGACCCAAGAGGTACCCCCCCAATATTATGTACAGTCTCTACACATGCATGTCACTGGTAAATGTGTAAATCTTGACGGCGGAGCGGGCAGGAGACGATAAATGTAAACACGTATGCCTTCAAGCACGTTCGATTCTTCATCGCTTGTAAATTAGTAGGCATTAGGGCTGTAAATCGCACAACCTCTCCTTCCACACCTTCACTAAAAGTAACTTACTCGTTCTTAACATGAGTGAAGATAATGCTAGACTAGATCTAGTTGCTCTAGGAGTTTACGAACGATAATAGACGCTCATAGAGTCAGTCTAGCATTTTACGAGGCAGTTGGGGGGTGGGTCTGGGCCGGGCAGATTACAGGCTGGTGCGACAAGGAGGCTAACGGCGTCGTACAATGTTGGTAGCATTCACTCATCGCGCTCTGTTACCGAAGTCATTACGACAATTTTTTTTTTTTTTTGTTGGGTCTGGTTGGTGCAAGCGAAGGGGTTAACACACACATACACACACACACATACGCTCTCTCTCTCTCTCTCTCTCTCTCTCTCTCTCTCTCTCTCTCTCTCTCTCTCTCTCCCTCTCTAATATGCTGGTTTTGTTGGCCATTATCACGTCCGATATATTTCGATTTTCTTTCTTTTTTGTTTTCCTTTGTTTTTCTCTTGTTTTCTGGGTTATCTAGCCTAGCCTAGTTAGCCTAGGTTTGTCTAGGCTATATCCTAGCACTCTTTAGCCTACTTAATGTGGCTTAGCGTAGTCCGCCCTTCCTCAGGCACTCCACACTTCGGCACTTGTAATGCATTAAGGCCGGGAGGCGAGTCACGGCTGCCCTGGTCTTCACCTCGTCAACACATTAGGAACATGCCAGCCGGACACGGCTCCCGCCCCTGAAATCTGGACCTATAATGTTCCTCCCGCTTCACTCCTGTCGTGTTTATATATATATATATATATATATATATATATATATATATATATATTTGTGTGTGTGTGTGTGTGCTACCGGACTCAGCGTGCATGGGGTTACATCGCTTGTGAAAAATCACCCTTTGCGAGGCTGCGTCTTCGGGTGTACTCTCTCGTCAAGGACTTTCCCGCTCTAGAGGAGTCCAACATTCACCTGCAACTGGAAGTAACGAAGCCTAAGAGGTGGAAGAGGTCCTTCAGAGAGTTCACAGGTAACACCAAACCTTGAGCAGTGTAGCGAGAACTTTTTTTTCGGAGTATGAACTTAAATGGAGAGAACTTTGAGGAAGAGGAGATTTCCACATACGTGGGAGTGGACATGGCAACGAATGGAACCATGAGAGGTGAAGTGAGTCATAGGGTGGGTGAGGGGGCGAAGACTGTCGGTGCACTGAGGGGTGTGTGGAAAGAAAGATCACTGTCTGTGAGAGCAAAGATGGGTAAGTTTGATGGTATAGTAGTTCCGTCGGTGTTATATGGTTGTGAGGCGTGGGCCTTGCATGACAAAGTACAGAAGAGGGTGAATTAGTTGGAAATTAAATGTTTAAGGACAAACAGTGGTATGAGGAGGGTTGGATAAGTAAGAAATGATAAGGTAAGAGAGAGGTGTGATAATAGGAGGAGTATATGTGAGAAAGCTGAAGGGCTTATGCTGAAATAGTTTGGACATGTGGAGAGGATGAGTGAGGAGAGGTTGTCTAAGAAGGTGTACATGTCAGAAGTGGTGGGAAAAAGGAAAAGGAGAAAACCAAGGAGAAGGTGAAAGGATGGAGTCAAAGACGCCGTGAAAGCTCGGAGCCTGAACATGCAGGAGGGTGTGAGGCTTGCAAGGACTAGAGCAAATTAGAGCAACATCGTAGACGGGGAGCAAGGTTCTATCTGCGGGGTGAACCAGGGTGTGGGAAGTGGTCAGGGGAAACCATGGAAAGGTCTGTTGGGCCTGTTGTGGATAGGGAGCTGTGGTTTCGGTGCATTACACATGACAGCTGGAACGTGACCGAATGTTGCCTTTCTTCGTTTTTTACTAGCGCTACCTCGCCGACGTAGGAAATGGTGAATGAATACGAGAAACGAAGGGTATTCGGTTACTTAAGTATTCGAATTGTCATTTCCCTTTCAGGGGCGATCACATCCGAGCAGTCGCGCTTTAGCCTATCATGCTGTGGACATGGGTTCGTTTCCTGGCTGTTCGAGGTTTACATGTTATATGGAAGTGCGCTTTCATATGCACTATTTCGTGATATATATACTTTCATATATATATGTATATATATATATAGATAGATAGATAGATAGATAGATAATCATTCTGATACAATTGCCTAATACAATACACTATAATGTAACGAAATGCTATTTATGATACAGCACAACCAACTGAGAATAGTAAATTAAGATATGTTGCAGATATATTCATTCTCAACATATCAATTACATAAAGTATACTGGTTATACTCTCATAAGCGATGCTCTGTTATACTTTGCCCTCGCCTGCCGTGCTGGCTGCTGTGTTGGGTATAGTGGTTGGTGGAGAAGAGGCTCTGATAGTGAGGAGAGTGAGTTAAGAGAGGAGGGGGGTAAAGAAACTGGGGTTTTACGATCCTCAAGATTTATTGTGGAAGTGAGAGAGAGGTGCAGGGAAAGGTTAGAGTGGGTAGGGAAAAGTTAGAGTGGGTAGGGAAAGGTTAGAGTGGGTAGGGAAAGATTTAGAGTGGGTAGGGAAAGGTTAGAGTGAGTAGGGGAAGATTTAGAGTGGGTAGGGAAAGATTTAGAGTGGGAAGTGAAAGTTAAGAGTGGGTAGGGAAAGGTAAGGACAAGGGAGGAGAAAGACCTTATGGTGATAATTGGCATCATCATTTTTGCTGAGCTTCTTGTGGCAAATTAGTCGTTCCTTCTTCATCATTCTTGGTAAGGTCATTCGCTAATGAATGACTCGTCTGTTCTTCATCATTTTTAACGAGCTCCTCGGCTAATTGGTCAACTGCCTTTCTCTTCCTCTTCTTGTAACTGCTGATGATGTGAATGTACAGTTTCCCAAAAAAGTATCGGGCACTTTTCTCTTAGCAACAATGTAGCACAATGAACGAAACTTTCTGCTACTTTACTGTGAGACCTGTTTGATGATGTTGGTACGCCTAGCATTTGTTTTAAGTTTATGAATGGGCGTGCTCCACCCTTCGTATCATACAATGATGTAGCGAGAATACATCAGTGGCAGTGAAATATATTAGCAGTTGTATATTTCAGCTGAAAATCCGTGAGCAACACTGATAATATCCAAAACTCAGAGGAAAACTCGGGTTTCTGTTATGATTGCCATGTAGCGAATAATGCTAGGTTACGTTTGGCAGTGGTAATTCAGCAGAGGAAATAAAAAAAAAATCAGAAACATTTTTTTTACCTTATTTAATGTTATTGGAACCTCTACCAATCAATAATTGGTATGTCCAAAACCTGTCATCAATTACACTAATCAGTCTGTTGGGCACAGTTGTTGTGCAGCGCGACTGACCACTCTGGGGCTTGTCCATAGTGGCGCCGGTGTCAGCGTGCCTCCTGATCCACCGGGCTGCTGTGTAATGGGAAATGACAACAAGGCGTCGTGCTATCTCCTTATTGCTAAGGCCTAAGTCGTGAAGGGCGATGATGCTTCCTCGTGTTACCTGTGACGTCCTCATGGTGTTCGTCAATCCCATGGGCTGGCTTGACAACAACCACTTGTAGTGTGAATCAGATACTGTCTCGTTTTCGTCACGAATCATCGTATGATATGCTATCATCACATTTGTTACGTAATCAGCTGAGGCAGATATAGAAATGCAGAAAATCATGTTTCCATTATAGCTGTCATTATAAAACACCCATACTTACTTGCAAATGATTTTGATACTGCATCATAGTAAGTAATACGTCATTCGAAACGCATCGACTGAAACCAATTCAAGAAAACAGCTTGATGAAAAGAGATGAGGTGTAGAAAACGTTGCGGAAGACGAAGTGTGGCATTACGACTGGAGTGGATGGTATTGAAAAATTGCTTCTACTGTAAAATGTAGAGTCAGTGAAGGTTTTTTTGTTACTGGTAAGTCGAAGAGAAGTGCTTTAGGGAACACCTTCCTTCCTCTGTCATTTTAAGACTCTGTGACTGGTCCACAGGTTGCCACAGCAACTTTCACCACCCGCCCCTCCACAGGCATTCGGGTCACCACGATCCATAACGTGTCATGGGATCTTTCACCACTTCCCTCCACAGCAAGACCGGGCACCATGATCCACAGACTGCCGCAGCAATAAAAACTCGTCGCCATCCGTCCCTCCAGAGCAAGATTTGGCCACAGCAACGCTCACCATGATAGACAGCTTGCCACAGCTGGAGCACATTCGTCACCACTTCTTTCACAGACCAGAGGAGTCTCGCTACTGAGTAGTGCTCAAGACATTTTCCTTTACCTCCGGATGTTACAAGATGGGAAGTGTTCTCAAATTTAACGGGTTTTCCACCAATTCAAACAGGGTCTCCACGAATCAAACAGTGTCCACGAATCGAATGGGATCTCCACGAATTCAACGGGTTCCTCACGAATCCAAACAGACTAACCACGAATTGAACGGGTATTCACGAATGTAACCGTGTGTCCACGAATTTAACGCGGTGTCCAGAAATATACCAGTGTCCACGAATTTAAACAGAGAGACTGTTCTTCCATTCATCTTCTCTTGAGCCTTCTTTTTCTCCCCCACTCTCTTTTCTCTCCCTTCTTCCTTCTCCCCTTCTCCCTTCCTCTGGGACATTGCCAGGTGTTCCCACAGAAGCCATAAACGTAATCCCCTCAGAGCGATATTGTTCCTCGGGTACATAACAATAAATCCCTCTTTAGCTCCTTGAACACGGCGGTACGACCCTTGAGCACGGCGGTACGACCCTTGAGCACGTCGGTAAGATCCTCGATCACGGCGGTACGACCCTTGAACACGGCGGTACGACCCTTGAGCACACGGCGGAATGACCATTGAGGATGTCGATACGACCCCTTGAGCACGACTATACTACCCTTGAGCATGAGGGTAGTACCCTAGAGGATGTCGGTACTACCCCTTGAGGACGACGGTACCACGCTTGAGCACGAGGTTACGACTCTTGGGTACAGTTGCCTGCGCCCTTTTGACCCGGCCCTTATAGATGAAGGCCAAGGATGGGGGTGGGAGGGGGGTGGTCATCGGGCAATGACACCCAGGGGGCTGTACCACTGTGTTCCAGGGTCGTCGTCGTCGTACCGTTGTCTTCAAGGATCGTCGTCATCGTCCCGTTGTCTTAGGAAGTCGTCATCGTCCTGTTGTCGTCAACGGGTCGTGACGCCCCGTCACGCTCGCTCGCTCGCTCGATGGGGAGGGGGGAGGGGAGGGGAGGGGGGAGTTAAAACTGGACGTAATTCACCGAAGGAACGATTTACTCTCATACGGTCTCATTGTCTGGACGAGTTTGCCCTCCGCTGCGTCAAGGAGGAGTGATGGCTAATGGGCTCGCCCATGACTCTCCACAATGCGTGGGGGGGGGCACTGGAAATTTTCCGGGAGATCCACTGCAGTTAACTTCTTCAGTTGGGGAGAGAGGGGGAGGGAGGGTGGTGAGGCCGGGAATGAATGACTTTGTCCCAGTACTGTAAAATATGGTTTTGGCAGATGCAAATGAGGGTCGTATACAGAGCGAGACAAAGGGGATTTCAGAGGAATATGCAAATAGCAAGATGTGCATGGGACTTCATGAGCTGGTTTGTGCAAGAAGATATTTGATATATATATATATATATATATATATATATATATATATATATATATATATATATATATATATATGAATGAATGGAGAAAATCTTGAAGAAGTGAAGTGTTTCAGGTGCCTGGGAGAGGACATAGCTGCAAATGGAACCATAAAAGCAAAAGTGAGTCACAGGGTGGGTGAGGAGGCGAAGGTTCTGGGAGCGCAGAAGAATGCGTTGAAAGAGAAGTCGTTAGGTGGGAGGGCGAAAATGGGTTATGTTTGATGGTACAGGAATCCACAGACGTTGTATGGATGTGAGGCATGGCTCATAAATGGGTCGCAACAATATCATCAAGTCGTTAGTTTGTAAGCTGAGCAATTATATAGTTTGATGAGTGGTACGCTAAGTAAAGACGACCAAAATCTCGAACGCTAGTTTTCACTAGCCGGACAGATGAATGCAAACGCACCAATCAAGAAAGTCACGTTATAATCACAAACCTGCTGCAGCTGGCTGGAGTATGCGATATGATGAGCGAATCATTTGCCTCACGATCTTGAAGTAGTGCGTCCTGGTCCTGTTGGTGAAGTGGAGCGAAAGACGACGGGGAAGTAGCGGCCTCTGGTCCACTCCTCCTGACGGTGGGGTTGGGGAAGCAGGCACCTAATCTGGGAACTTTTGGCACCTTTTGGAGCCATAGAGGTGAGGTACCTGGTCACAGGATAGCCCCCTGAGGTAGCGTCCCCTCATCCCCCCCGTACAGGACATAGGTAGTCCCCCCTCTCCCACCCCCCCTCATGTAGTCACAATCTAGCCCACTGCAGTTACGTCTCGGTAGCCTCCAGCCCTACGGTAGTCTCAGCGTAGTCCTAAAGTTGTGGAGGGACCTTGCCAGTAGCCCCCTGTCTTGGGATGGCGTAGCAGCCCTGTAACCCTGGGCTGGCCAAGCTCTTCATCATCCCCCCCCCCAAACAACCCCAAGCCCTAGCCCCAGTCCCCCCCCTTCCCCCGTCCCCCCTTCCCCCCGTCCTCCCTTCCCCCCAGCAAGCATTCCCGACAGCAGCCGACCTAACCAACCCCGGCAAACTGCACTTCACAAGAGTGAGCTCCGTAAATAAGACACACCCGCTCTTCCCTCGTGTGTCGCGAGTGCCTCATTGTGCCTGCTTACCGGACTGATGGACTGGATGGCGAGTCCGTCGCCAGGCCTTGCCAGTGGGTGGATGTGTAAGTGTGTGTGTTTGTGTGTGTGGGTTGGGTGTGTGTGTGTGTGTGTGTGTGTGTGTGTGTGTGGTTGGGTGGGTGGGTGTGGGTGTGAGTGTGTGGATGTGTATGTGTGGATGTGTGTGGGTGAGTGTGTGTGTGTGTGTGTGTGTGTGTGTGGGTGTGTGGATGGATGTGCGGATGTGTGGGTGGGTGTGTGGGTGGATGTGTGTGTGTGTGGATGGGTGTGTGTGTGTGTGTGTGTGTGTGTGTATATGGGTGGATGTGTGTGGGTGTGTGTGTGTGTGGGTGTCGAGGTAGCAATATGCAATTTGTTTACATGTTTCAAGTCTCCGTTACAGTAGATAGTAACGACCTCAAAAAAGGCGGTTATAAGACGACCTTCGGGGGTTCGTAGGTACTGTAATACGACCTTCCAGGGCTGTAGGTACTGTGAAACGACCTAATAGGGGTCGTAAGTACAGTAGAACGACCTCGAAGGCTTGTGGGTACTGTGATACGACCTTCGCAGGGCTGTAGATACTGTGAAACGACCTAACAGGGGTCGTACGTACAGCAGAACGACCCTGCAGACTAGTAGGTACTGTGATAAGACCCTTGCAGGTTTGTAGGTACCGAGGAACGACCTCCCAGGGCTGCAGGTACGACATTGGACGACCCAAGTGTCGTAGGCATCACGTAACACCAGTAAGAAATGAAATTAAAGAAAAAATCATTAGAAAAGTATTCAAAGTTTTGTAAACATCCCCAGCGAGATTTCAACAAAGTATTTTAATAATTCTACAAAAATCGTCACTAAAAAAGTATATAAAAGGTCTGTGATTTTCCCTATTTAGATTTTGGAAAGTACTTAATACTTTCCTCTGACGTTTCTCTCGCAAATCGTGTGAAGCTGGACTACTGACTTAGTGGTCGTTCGTGGTCGTTTGTGGTCGTTAAGATTATGGTTATACAATAACCTGAATTTATTTAAAGACCTTTTTTTTTTTTTTAGATTTTTTCATAAGGATTTTTGAGTCTGAAGCACAGGTCAGGTCAAAGTTTAGCAGCAGTATAGATGGTCATCTCATAGAAAATCAGAAGCCATAACACTTTGAACGCGTATCCTACTAACCACGCAAGAGGTCAAAGTTCAACGAGCTTGTATGGGGTCATCGAGCTAAATGGTCTCGTCTCGTTGATCAAGTATGGTGTACTGGTATGCCAGATGGGGTTGTTCGCTTTTAGAAGAGTAGTTAGCCAATTAATTCTCTTGTCGTTTAAGTAATTCAGAAAGGTCATTTTTGAAATACGAGGTTGACCTCTGACCTCTCCCTTAACCCCTAGAGCCTTGTCTTGCCCGAGGGGAAGAAGGAGGGTGACCGTAAGGGCGAGAGTTATATCACTACAGTGTCTTGATAGTTCATTATTTGCTTTGTATTTCTGCTCCTGAGAATAGTGCCATACCGTCACCACATACCGTCACCACACGCCCACCGTCACCACGCACCCACCGTCACCACACGCCCACCGTCACCACACGCCCACCGTCACCACACGCCCACCGTCACCACACACCCACCGTCACTACACGCCCACCGTCCCCACACGCCCACCGTCACCAGGACGGACCAAATAGTTACTTCATTAACAAACAGAGTGGCGGACCATTAGGTACTGCAGGCAGCTAGCGTCACGTGGGGCATGTTCCCTGTGGAGAGGCCTGGGAGAGTGTCTGTCCAGGCCCGGGAGAGTGTCGTTCCAGGCCTGGGAGAGGGTCGGTCCAGGGCTGGGAGAGGGGAAGAAGAGAGGAAGGAAGAAGGGAACAGGAGGAACTTGGAACTGAACAGCGGAATGGAGGGAAAGAAGCAAGGAGGGAATGAGAGCGAAAGTAATGAGGAAGGAGACGAGATGGATGAGAGCGGAAGAGAAAACGGAAGGTGCGTGAGACGAATAGAAAATATAAGGATAAACAGATAGAGGCTGAAAAGAAAACGAAGAAGAGGATACAACAGAAATGGGGAAAAAGAAATGACTTGAAAACAGGAGAACTAAGGTTGGCAATGGAGGCTATGGAAGTGTGACTGGAACATAGGAGTCTGGAAGGTAGGTCTTTGGGGAACAGACTGGAGCACTGGACTCGGGTTGACAATGGAGAACAGACCGGAACAATGGGCTCTGCAAGGTAGTGCTATGGAGGACAGACTGGAACACAGGATGACTCAGGTTGACTTTGGAAGAGACTGAAACGTAGAACTCTGGAAGGGAGGCCTTTTTGTGGACAGACTGGAACACACTGAACGCGGGTTGACTATGGGGGACAGACTGGAACACAGGGCTCTGTAAGTTAGGGCTACGGAGGAGAGACTGGAACGCAGGACTCTAGAAGATAGGCCTTTGGAGTACAGGATGGAACAAGGCTTTGGAAGGTAGGCCTGCGGAGGACAGACTGGAACATTGGGCTCCGGAAAGTAGGCCTATGGAGGACAGACTGGAACACAAGACCCTTCAAAGTAGACGTATGGAGGACAGACTGGAAAACAGGGCTCTAGAAGGTAGGCCTATGGTGGACAGGATGGAACATAGGACTCTGCAAAGTAGGCCTATGGAGGACAGACTGGAAAACAGGCCTCTGGTTGACCAAAAGGAAAAGATAGACAAGATATTGTGTTATACATAAAAAAAAAAAATCTACTTATACCCACACGCTGCCTACCCCTAGATATGTGCCCTTCGCCCATACTGTCACTGATGAAATGCTTTGTCTATTTATATCTAGACAATAGATCTAAAGCTAAAAACTAAAACTATCTATCAGTTGTCTATTGGTTGTTACTTATGTGTACGGCGCAGGGAGGGAGGTCCTTACAATAACTTCAGAATAACACCACTTATATATATATATATATATATATATATATATATATATATATGTGTGTGTGTGTGTGTGTGTGACTAAGGATGCATAGTTAGTTGGTTAGTTAGTTAGATTCCCTTTCATGGTGGCTCTTGCAGCTTTGTCGATGCACTGCACGCAGGAGCAGAGTAAGGTAGGTCCCCTTAAGGTGGGAAATTCCTCGGCTGCGGAGTACAACCACGCTGAAGACCTCCCCACTCTATCAAGAGTCCATCCTGTCCCTGCTACTAATTGTAGCGCAGCTTGGGATCCCCATAAACTGGATCCTAGAATTATGTGGTCAAATTACATAAATATACAGACTAATGCATGTTGCTGTCTTGCTCAATTAGCCTAATGACCCCCCTGATATAGACGTAATTAATACAGCGCCGGTAATGATTATGTAAATAGCAATTTCCGTATCACTGTATCTCCCAGTCAAGTTTGGTCTGGTTTGCTGAAACGCTTGGCGGCGAACCACAGCAGCAGGAGCAGTGACAGCAAAAGGCCGAAGACAGCGCGCTGGGCCAGCGTGATCCAGCGCCCCCTGGTAGGACCTCCCCCCCACCCCAAACCCCCTACCCCCAGCGTGGTCCCTGTCGCTGGGACGGCCCCAAATGTCCCCATCCGTCCAAGTCACTCGCCTCACGGAACCCCTCCCGCCCAGGACAGATTACGGTGCTCGCCGAGGAATGGGAGACTGTCAAGTGCCGGGGAGAGACGCGACGCGTCAGACGGAGGGGGAGGGGAAGGGGGGGAGAAAAGGAGTTAAGAAGTGAGGGGGGGGGGGGGGAGGATGAAAGGAAGAGAGGGGTAATAATAAGCTCCCTAGGGAAGGAGGGTGATAGAGTCCCAGCGGCTGATAAGGGAGTGAGGTTTGTCAACACACTCTAGGACAGGGAGCGGGGGGGTCTGTCAACACTCTTTGGGACAGGGAGAGTCTGTCAACACACTCTGGGAAGTGGAGGTCTGTCAACACACTCTAGGAAAGGGGGGTCTGTCAACACACTCTGGGAAGGAGGGGTCTGTCAACACACTCTGAGACGGGGGGTGTCTGTCATCACACTCTGGGACAGGGGGGAGGGCCTCCAGCTAGGTCTCATGGGCTATGTTTACACTGTTATCATTGGTCCAGCCTCGTCCCAGACATTAGGCCTGGTCCATGTGTCTGTGTGTCTGTATATATATATATACAATACTATACTATACTGTATTATACTGTATTATACTGTACTATATTATACTATATTATACTATACTATACTATACTTGCCCCTCATGCCATCAACCTGACCAATATATTTGCCAAAACTCCCCCTGTGTGGACCCCTGCCATTAGACACCTCACCACTTCGTTACCACCTCTCTACCCTTCCATCATAAGTCTCACCACTTCGATTCCACTACGACTGCCATCCATCCACAGTCCACACACACCCTCCACATCATCTTCCTCACCACTTCATAACCACCACAGTTGCCACTTGTCTACCCCTCCAACGTACATGCCTCATCACCACTACGTAACTTCCATCACCACTGTGTACACGCGCGTCCTCACCATCACCACTGCGTTACCGCCACCACTACCACCATTTACCCCACTGTTTCACCACCAACACGCCCCCCTCCCCCCTCTCCCTGTCCCCCCTCAGTAAACATGGTGGTCCGTGCATTTGGGTAGCCATAAGAGACGTGATCAGCTGGCCGGGTTGTGGGCCCGCCCCTCTGTAGCCTCAGTCAACACTGACTCACGGACCACATGTCGACAGGTTCCCCTAGGGCCTCTTGGCTCCTGACATAATGAGAGATATTCTGCGGTAATCCATCCCTCCTCCTCCTCCTCCTCTTCCTCCTCGTCTTCTTCTTCCTCCTCCTCCTCTCCTCCTCCTCTTCCTCCTCCTCCAATGCCTAAGACCCAGAAGGTCTTCACGATCCATCTGAGGTCCTCTCCTAACCATCCCGTCTCGCGACGTCCCCAGGATTTCCTGTCCTCCCTGTCCCCTCCAGAGGCTATCCTCCCTCGTCAGATATCTCTAATAGTCTCCTCACCTTCCTATACCATCCTGTGACGTATCTCGTGTCCACAACCAGTTTTGATGGGGGGGCTTCCTAACTTTGTGTCCCCAGACTCTTCGTCGACCCGTCCCTCAAGCCTGGTTGCTGGGTGGTGCAGGTAAACAGAACGAGAGGAACCGTAGTTCTCTCTGTCTGTCTAGTTCTTTGTACGTAATCTCTATGAACTGCAGTGGAAATACTCCCGTGATATTGATTCAATGAGTCAGTGTGGGGGAACATAATGAAGAGGGGTATTACTGTGTCTTGCTCATTTACATGGACTCAGAAAAAGAGAGAGAGAGGGACGGTGGTGGCGTGACCCTTGACCTGACCCTTTCCGGATCAGGTCAAAGGCCAAGTCATCGTGCCCAAGGGTCGTTCCATGGTTGTAAAGGGTCGTGCACTCGTGCTCAAGGCTCGTACCGCTGTGATTAAAGGTCATGAGGTCGAGCTAAAGGGTCGAGCTCTCTTGCTCAAGGCTTGCACCGTCGTGCTTAAGGCTCGTGCCGTCTTAGGGGCATGGCTCCATTCCCTACGTTTATTACAGTGTGTTTCATTATTCCCGTTCACACCGCCTTTCCCTCACTTCTTCTGATCTTCAGTTCATTTCTCTCTCGTCTGTGTTATCCACCACTTGCCTGTATTGCTGATCTCTATCGCTATCTGTGTTTTTATCCTTTCCCCAACATCCTCACTACCTTCCTTCAGTTCCTTCGTCCTGTCTCCTGGAGTTTCCCCCCCGTTGCTATCTATTATTTCTCTCTCCTCTCTCCATCTACTGCCATTCCTGTGATCCCACTTCTCCCTGTTTCGTCCCCATAGTCTGGCTAAATGGAATGGTTCTTGCTGAGCGTCACCTGTGACTGAGCACTGAGCAAGGGCCAATATGTAGGCTATCTGGACTGCTGCTCCCAGAGCCAAGCTGGGTGTAATTGTGAGATGGTTGGGAGGCCATGCCACTCCTGTGAGGTCGACAGCTGCCTCCTGGGCTTATGAGGCCCGTTATGAGGTCGTGAGGCTCGGGGGGGGGGTTGTGAGGGGGTCGTGAGGCTGGGGTAATGAGAGCCAGCGAGCTTTGGGCTGTGAGGAGGGTATTGAGTTGTGGTTCGGGCAGATTCCCGCGAGCGCTTGGAAAGTCCCGGCCATTCTCGTAGAAGCGCCGGCCCAGCAGTGTTATCTCAGGGTCTGGAAAGAGAGCCCCCTGGCGCCCCCATCACGGAAGTATATCATATATAACTCATATATCAGTAGATATAGATAAAGCTTGAATGAGGAGATTAGTTATGAGTACAGAGACATCGAGGGTATAAACTGTCCCTGATATAGAGACCACTGGGGCTGGATCGTGTTGGTCCAACCGTCCAAAACACACCACCATAGTTCGTGGGGCCACCGGTGACACCTCCCCCGTGGGAGTGGCGTGCCCCGTCGACCTGAGGTCTACACTAGAGCCTTACCATCTGATCCAGGTTGGTCGCTCACCAGCGGGTGGGATAAGACAAGACGCGTCTCGACAATCTGAAGGTCTTTCTACCTATCGGCTCAACGGACCTGAGGTTTCCTCCCTCTGTGGTTCTGGTCATCCGATGGCAGGCTCCTCCGCCCAGCCGTAACTGCGTATGACACCGTCGCTCTGGAGGTGGACTTGGCTTGCTTCCGCGCCGTTCGCTGAGCCTTATCGATGGTTAAAGGTGATGCTATGAAGAAGCAAGCAGTGAAGTGTTGGACTGTGGTTCCGTCGGCTGGGCTGGGCTGTTTAACACACCGTGGGCTGGGCTTAACACCCCACCTGACTTAGGCATCTACTGCCTCCGGAACCACGGGGCTGGTGTCGCCCTGTGGCTTCAGAAAACGCCAACTCCCATGTTGCAAAACAGGAGGAAGGGTCGCCTCCTCACCCCTGATGACGGATTGACACACACACGACATCAACGGATGAGGGACGACAGGCGAGGACACTGGGAGGCTCAGCGTCTGAGTGCACCTCAAAAACGACAGTTCTCCCCTTTCTCTTTCCGGGCTCTTCCTCCGTCATATATGGAATGAAAAGGCGGTCTAGCCTGGCTCTTCGAGGCAGGTCCCCTGATGTCCGCGCGGTGCTATGCGAATCTCATCCACCAAGGGACACTGTGTGTACGTTGCCCGTTCTCTTACCTGGAGTCATCAACGAGGACAGTGGCGGGTATTCTCCTCATCAACCAAGGTGTCCTACCACAACCCAGAGGGTGTATTCCCCCGTGACCACCCGTTTGAGCGTGTCCAGAAGAAGGGGTGTGCATTGTGCCGGAACTTTTGAGTAAAAGGGCGTCGCCCTCAGCTACGTTGTGGTTGTGTGGAAAGGTAAAGGAACCATCATCGAGAGCACACGAGTCTCCAGGGATGGAGTCTCGCCTACCTTCGAAGTTCCGTCCCTTTCACAAATGCTGGAAGACTGGACACTTGTCCAGGTACTCTACACTCGCTGGAAAATGAGGATTTACGCGGTGGAGACCACGGGACCAGATCCTGCTCTCGCCGACCTCCTCCAAGCACACTGGAACGGGGACCTGTGCCATAAAGTAGCTTGAAACGTACCTTAGATGACTTAACCCACTCCCAAAGCGTCTCACTTGATGCAGCTCGTCCTCAGGAGCCTCTCCCTCAAGCACGTATCCACAATGTCTATAACATTTCAGAAATCTCTGTCACATGAACTCCGAGGGCAATGACATTGTTACCTACGTTCACCATAGCATTCCCACGAACCCATCCGTGAATCTGATTCACTGCTGACATATACCAGCTCTTCCGAATCGCCATGAGTCGTATTCAGCTTTACATACACAGTATGTATATCACATCAGGTCAACTTGACAGCACACGACTTCCCTCTCTTCCCAGCACGAAGGAATTCATCCATATACAGGACCTCAACTCAAGACTCCCCGCCCTTTGGAGACACCACCAGTAACCAGGACGAGCCCAGATTCCTCTCACTCGCCCGAGGTCAGCTTCGACTCCATCTTTACAGATGCGGTTGGCCGAAGGTTGCTACGTGATCGCAACACACCAGAGAAGTAGCGCGAGAACACCTGGAGCCACGACGGGCGAGTGCAAACCCTCTTGGAGAAAGTCCGAGTATTCGCATCTAACTGGCGTCAGGAACATGGCATTCCAAAAGCCTCAATGGAATTTTGCGTTAAGAAAGACCAAGTGTGAATTGCTCGCTGACATCGCTTCCTACAAGGTATTAATACCCACCTACACCCAATCCAGGTATGGTAGTACATCAACAGTATGAAAAACTGCCCACTCTTATACCACACAGTGGTAGAGGAATGTTAAACTGAATGGTGGAATTTGTAAACGCAGACGGCATACACCAGGCGTTTGAAAAAAGAAATGTTGGACAGCAGAGAGAGTTTAAGAGATGGGGCTCCACCAGTGTAAAACTCGCTCCCCGCACAGTACAAAGAGGTAATTACTCCCAATTACGTTATATGGCCTCCTCGTATGATAAACAAACATTGTAACAGTGTTTATAGCCGCATGAAAAGTTTTATGTTTGTATATACGAGTCTCCCATTATTTTACTTTTTCTTACTTTGGCTGTAATGAATATTAATTTTTACGGTTTTATGCCTTCCCATCCGCCACTCGTTATCTCTATTTTATCAGTAATGTTTACTTGTGTGATATCTTTATAATTCCAGAATAATAACCACGGTCTTTTTATCCTCACGGAAATATTATATGTAGTAATGATTCACTCGAACCATCGTCCAGTGAAACCTTCAATGAAATTCGTCCAGTGAAAAGTTTCGAGCCTTTGCTCATGAACAGGATTCGAGCCAGACTCGCTGCTTCAGAGTCAACTCTGTTTCCAGTCACTGGGGACAGGTTACGCGTGCTCCAGGGGTATAAGGGACAAGGGAAAGGAGAGTTCCTATGGACCAATAAGCTGAAACTTACATCAAGACCAACTGATACACATTCCGAATGGTCTGGAAACACGCTTCGAGACACTGTATCGAACCGTTTGGAGATTCGGATGACAACGAAACGTTTCGAACAGGTCTTTGGACAGACGGACGGGACTGATGATATGCATGTCACATCCAGGAGATGACTGTGGTACAGCCACCACAAGAGGGTGGCTGTGGTAGGCCACCACAGCCACACAGATGCAAGGAGACAAAGACCACAAGGTTCCCACCAACATATCTGCCACTCCTGCAGTACGTGCAGTACATTGGTGTGTATGGGTCACCCAAACATCAGACGACCTGATGGTCTATGACGAGGCCATCTGCTGGGGACGAGAGCAATGGTAACTCAAGGGTGGGCCGTTTTGATAACTGCTTCTTTCCCTATACCTCCAAGTTTTGGAACTCTCTCCCTTTACATGTCTTTCCCAATAACTGTGACCTGGCTCATTTTAAAAGAATCGGGTTTTTCACTTCCAAAATTCATGAATACTTTCCCTTTTCTCTTCTTTTTCACTTCCATAATCCTATCTATATTTCAGTTAGGGCCCGGCCTTGATGTGCACTTTTGTCCGTGACTGGAGCCTCCGACGTAAAAAAAAAAAAAAAAAAGGAAAAAAAAGTCTGGGTAAACAGAGGCAGTAGCAGGGAAGTTGCTACACAGAGGAACGTTCATTCCATACTTTTCCTCCCGTAATGTCGAACACAAACATCATATTCATTCCACAGTCCTCTTATTCGAAGTCTCTCTCTCTCTCTCTCTCTCTCTCTCTCTCTCTCTCTCTCTCTCTCTCTCTCTCTCTCTCTCGCAACGTGTTGTGTTACACTCGCCTCGGGATTTTCAGTGCTTTATGGTGATGATTCATATCTTACGATTCACTCCAGAATTGTCGACATCAAGCTGAAGATGGGATTCACGTAAGATTCACAGGTTTCTGTTTCAACTTTTTACATTTAAACTGCATATTTTTCTTAATGTATCGACTAAAATCAGAATTTGATACGAAGAGCCATTGTCTACAAAGTAAGATGGCCATTGTTTACAAGGCAAGATGGTTCCTGTTTAAAAAACAAGGTACCCATTGTTTACAATGCAACATTTTCATTGTTTACAAGGATATGGTCCTTATAGACAAATATTGTATACAGGGCAAGATGGGGACTGTTTACAAGGTAAAATGGCCATTATATACAAGGCAAGATGGCAGTTATTTACAGGACAATGTGGTTATTGTTTACATGTGATTCTGTAAACAATGGGTGACATGAGCGTCTGGACAGCAATCAAACCAATTCAATCAGCCCCGCTGAGAGTGACGGAAGGCTGACCACCCATAAAACTGGTTTACTGCTGGGGAATGTCCTCAGCCTGGTGTGTGTGTCTGTGTGTGTGTATGTGTGTGCATCCTGAAAAGACACACCGAGGAGGCCAAACATGTTAAATATGAAAGGCAGATATACATAGAGGCTATATGGAGGCCACTAGCCGCCCACTGACTTAAGTACTCAGCAACGCCTCCTCCCTCCTACAGAAGCTCCACAAGACCCGGCGTCCGCACAACTCTCACACATGACCCTTGCCTAACTACACCTCACGTCTCCAACACCGGTGTAACAGAACGACTCGTAATCGACACTTAGGCTTCACCTCATGCATCTGCACCAGCGCCGCGGGACACCCGTCTCACCATGCCTCTTGCTACGACGTTATGGGAACCCTACCTTCCTCATCTCACCGTGCGTGAGCAATCCTCACACCTTACTCAGCCCTGCACCACTTGCATCAGTTTGCCAAAGGCTACATGACCTCTGTGTTTACCCAGTGTGTTGTTGCCCGTGTTTCTGGACTCCTTTGATCTAGTTTTGACAGAGCCACTTCTTCGGGAGTCTCCTGAAGGAGTCTGAGATATAGTACTTTTCTCCTGTCCCGTAACTCAGTCCCATCACTGCCACGAACAGTGAAGCCAGACGTATAAAAACGACTACTAAAGTGCCATACATGGAGGACAGACAAAGCACTGAAGGAGGCTGAACATACTATACACGGAGGCCAAAAATGCTATAAATGAAATCCAAAAATGCTATACCTTAAGTCAAAAATGCTATAAATGGAGCCAAAAATGTTATACCTAAGGTCAAAAATTCTGTGAATGGAGCCAAAAATATTATACCTAAGGTCAAAAATGCTGTGAATGGAGCCAAAGGTGCTATACTCATGATTCAAAAATGCTATGCTTGGAGGTCGAAAACGCCATACATGAAGACCCAAAAAAAAAATGCCAACCACAGTTCTCATGGAGGAGACATCTGGTGCCTGTCATGTCACATATACCGTATGTCCCTCATTACAGTGGGTCATCACTTGTACTCTCTCTCTCTCTCTCTCTCTCTCTCTCTCTCTCTCTCTCTCTCTCTCTCTCTCTCTCCCACCCATTCGGAGCCGCTCCCCCACCTCCCTGCTCTCCCGGCTAATCTTACGAGCCACACAATTCATCATCTTGTCTTCTCTTTTTAATTTCCTGTTTATCTCGGTGATTAATCATTCTCTCTCCCCTCCCTCTCCCTCCCTCTCTCACTGGTGGGGTCTCTCTCCACTCACTGGCTCTCTCTTTCCTCTCACTGGCTCTCTCTTCCCCTCACTCACTGGCTCTCCCCTCCCACTCTATACTGAGTTCAGAGTTCGTACGAACACATTGTGGGTCCATTCCACACAGCCTGGCCACTCAGGGAACCTCTTGTTAATGTATAGGCATCTGTGACGTGACGTCATTACTGGAGGAGCCAATCAGCGGCCGTGGCTGAGAAATGTCGGTAATGTGACGTCATTACCGAAGCAGCCAATCAGTGACTGTGGCTGAGAAGCAATTCGCGCGTCATTTGTTTCACACATTGGGTGGCGATATTGCCGGAATCAGAGAGATATTTATTTCTTCTTTTGAATTACTTTGCGTTGTGATTATTGCATTTTATATCTTTATTAGTTGAAATATTTCCTTTTTTACGTAAAGATTCGCTGGTGATATTCTGTACGTGTAAATGAGGTGAGGGGTGTTTACATTTACTGTGGGTGTGTTTACAGGAATGCATGACGCGGGTCGAGAAGGGATTTCAAGCCACTGGACCGAACCTTTATAAATGGATAAGGTTAGGTCAGGTCAGTTATATCTAGCCTGGTAATGGTTAGATTAGATTAGCTATCTTACCCTAGTACTAGTAATGGTTAGCTTTGGTTAGCTGTCTTTGCCCTAGTACTGGTTAAGGTAAGTCAGGTTAACTAACTATCTTACTTTGACCACAGTGGGTGGCGGGTGGGAATGACCACAGTGTGTTGTGGGTGGGAATGACCACTGTGGGTGGTGGGTGAGATTGACCACTGTGGGTGGTGGGTGAGAATGACCACAGTGGGTGGTGGGTGGGAATGACCACAGTGGGTGGTAGGTGGGAGTGACCACAGTGGGTGGTGGATGGGAATGACCACAGTGGGTGTTGGGTGGGAGTGTGCACAGTGGGTGGTGAGTGGGAGTGACCATAGTGGGTGGTGGGTGGGAATTCCCACAGTGGTCGGTGGGTGGATATGACCACTGTGGGTGGTGGGTGGTGAGAATGACCACAGTGGGAGGTGGATGGGAATGACCACACCTGGTTGAGTGGGAGGTAAGCCAGGTGTCTACCAGAATTCGAGGGCTGGTTGCCCGCACCATTTAGTGGCTGATGGCACAGCGAACATCAGTTGCTACAGGCTTTGGTTGCCATGCAGTCGACCCGAATAGCGTTCCCTTCTTCGGGTCTGTGAGTCCGGGCTCATAACCCAGCGGTAGCCCACTGGTTTTGATGATTTCCCGTCACACACTCTCTTCTGAACGTAGGGAGAGGCATTAACGCACTTTATAGATATACACACGCACTCTACACGCATCACACACTCTTCACTCGTGCTCTGGGAACTTCCAAACCTAGACCCTGCTGTCGGCTTCCTAGCCTAAACCCATAATTCTTTCAAAGGAATGAAGAGATCATTTTCATTTTAAGTATATCCGAGGACATCTTTCTAGTGAAGGATCTGATCCAACCCGCCTTTGGGACAGTGCCCAGTGGACGACTCCATCCACACACAGGCCCCACGGCCGAGGTAACGGGTCCGGGAACCACCGAAGGTAATGTATATACCCCCCCCCCCCCGGTCTGATTACAGGGCACCGCTAGATTGGCCCGTGCCGTCTTCATGAGGTATTATCCTCCCCAGGGGTCAATACTGTGTCCCATCTTGATGACCTGACACGGGTACAGGTGGGGGGGAGGGGGGAGGGGGAGTGGGACGTTATGGTCTTGGTCGGACGAGGTCGGTCGGTAACCCGTCAATAGGTGGGAGAGATGAGGGGGGGGGGGGTCGACCTCCACACTGGTAGACAGACTGTGACACAGATGCCATGGGAACTGATTCATGGATACATCTACAGTGGGGACTGGTTCATGGCTACAGCTACAATAGGGACTCGTTCTGATTGTGAAGATAAGAAAAATAAATACATTCATTTTTCTAAGTAGTTGGAACAGTATATCGAGACAGCCAGCATAAGTTATAGTTATATGTTTATATCGACTCTGCCAAAGTACCGGACTGTTGGTCAAACCACCGCTGCCTGTGACCTTTTTTCTACCTGACCCCGCCCTCGACCCTGGACGTTGACCACTCAACCGTCAGTCTGCCCTTGACCTCCGGGGAAGAAAGATTTAAGGAGAGTGTTGCGTTGTTGTCTGTATAGCTAATACGTGATATGTATAATTAATACGTGGTGAAATGGTCAGTGGGCAAGTGAAGCATTTATTGGTATTTTTTTTCCAAGTGTTTTGGTGAAAATAATTTTCTTAACAGTGATAATGTGAACTTGATATATATTCAAGAAAAAAGGAATTCAAATAGTTAGAAAAGTAACGGAAATATTCAGTATTTCGGGTGATGCGAAACGATTTGAAAGAACATTGATTAGTTTGTGTATGTGGGAAGAAAAAATTATTAAGAGAGAATGAACAGAAAAAAGATGAGTATTACAATTTGTAAAGAAGAATTTGATTATGTACATTGTATTGTATTGGGTGACCAATATCCTAAAGATAGTGTAATTATATGGAAGATTTGTGAAAGTAATTAATTACCTTCGAGTCTGATCACTTATGACTGAATGATGTACTGCTTCCGGCGGAGGGTAAGTACCATAATTGCTCATTTATCAGGTTTCATGGAGAGGCAATTCTAACACTGTTAGGGCCACATTTCTTGAACATTTTCTGCTATCATCTCTCTCTATATCTAGAAATAGGAAATCAATACAGTAAGTAGACACACATGCACAAAATACTTGGTCGCGTGGCAAAACATACACGCGGACGCGTGCGCACGGACAGAGAGAGAGACGTGTGTACGG
>JAYMFT010368566.1:0-37713 GCA_038088735.1 Panulirus argus
ACAGGTGCAAGTTCAGAAGCACACTCTTTCAGTACACGGGGATGGATGCCATCAGGACCGTAAGTCTTGCTTGTGTCAAGAGAAAGAAGAGCTTTTCGGACAGTCCGAAAAGAGATTACAGGAAGAGTCATATTATTAGTAAGAGGAGCATCAGGGGTGAGGGAATGTTAGAGTCATCCAAAGTGGGGTTAGAGGAGAAACGGGAACCAAAGAGAGTTGCTCAATGGGAGAGACAGCTATAGTACCGTCAGGACGGAAAAATGAGGGAAAGGTAGAGCAACAGAAGTTGTTAGAGATGCCCTTAGCTAAAGACCAGAAAGACCTATCCTAGCCTGAGCCAGGTACCCATTCAATCGACCAACCCCTAGGGGTGGAACAGCTAGGTTGACTGTGGACCGACTGCCTCAACCAGGATTCGAACCTATGCGCTCAACTCTGGGTGGCCCGTATATGCGTTACGGTTAGGAACGCTAACTTTTACGCCATGGGTCACCACACCTAAACAAGCATAAAGAGAAAGTAGAGAAGGTTCAAAGGATGAATTACAGTAAAAGGTAGGGGTTTTACATTTGTTTACCTTAGAGGAGAGAAGAGCGAGGGACGACTTGATCACAACCATTTAAGATTTTAAAACAAATCTATGATACAGGCAGTAAATTTTAGGGATAAAGGAACGAGAGGATGATATGAAATTACGCAAGGAACATATTTGAAAAAGATTTAAATGAATATTTCTAAAGTGTGAGGTGTGGATGAGTGGTATGAGATGACTGAGGATTTGATTAATGCAGACAGCATGTATAAATCTAAGAATTTTCATGATACAAGAAAATTTTCGAACAGATGGGGCCCCATGAATGAAAAAACACCCGCTCCTCACCCATACAGTACGAATAGGTAATTACAAAGATGAAATTACGCACCTAATATCTCTGGTAATACTTTTGTACTATTTGAGCAAACAACTTTAAAAGCTTTGCCAATATGATAGCTTAATTCTATTATTTACATTGAATTATTTTACCTGATGACTGAAGAAGGATATTGGCTGTAAGGTTTCATTAGGTAAGTACGAGAACCCAAAAACACAACCCAGTATTTTGGTTATTAGATTTTATGTTTAATTACAAGACACTGACCTTGTGTTCCTTAACGCTGCAAGAGCAACATTGTGACTATGGAGGTGTGATAGGAGCTCGTGAATGCCCTCTATACTCCACACACTTGTGGTCGTCTTAACGCTTAGTCTTGCATGCTGCCAGAACTGAAAATAAACAATAAGGACATGTGTATATTTTTGTTGTTGTTGTTGTTGTTGTTGTTGTTGATCTAAAATATCGTTTTTGAAAAATAAGGCATGGTCATGAAACATGGGCGTAGGGTATGAAGCATGGGCTCAAAGCATGAGGCATGGGCATAAATCATGAAGCATGAAACATGGCTATACGGCATAAGGCATGGGCATAAAGCATGAAACATGAATTATGGTCATAGTGCATGAGGCGTAAATCATGGTCATAGGGCATGAGGCGTAAATCATGGTCATAGGGCATGAGACATGAGGCATAGTCATGGGGCACGGGCATAAGGCATGAAGCATGAGGCATGAGCATAAGGCTTTAGGTATGGGCATAAGGTATGAGATATGAGATATGAGGCATGGGACATGAGGTACAAGGCTTGAGCATAGGGCATGAATTATGGGCATAAAGCCTGAAGCATGAGACATGACTAATGGGCACAGGGCATGCGGCATGAGGCATGATCATTAGGCATGGGCATAAGGCATGAAGCATGAGGCATTAGACGTCAACATAAGTCAAGAGGCATGAGGTATGGTCATGAGACACGGGCATAAGGCAAGAAACATGGGCGTAAGATTTGATCCATGAGGCATGGGCATAAGGCATGACGCACGGCATAAGGCATGAAGTATGAGGCATGGGTATAGGCATGAAGAAGGGGGCATGGGCATAAGGTATGAAGCATGAGGCATGTTCATAAGGCATAAGGCATGAGGCATGGACGTAAGATATTAGGCATGAGCATAAGACATGAGGCATGAGCATAAAACATTAGGCATGAGGTATATGCATAAGGTTTGAGGCATGAGGCATGGGTATTAGGCATGAGGCAAGGTCATAAGGCATGAAACGTGGCCATAAGACATGATGCATGAAGCACAGGCATAGGGCATGAGGCATGATGCATGGACATAAGACATGAGGATGGGCATAAGGCATAATGGTTAAGGATTGTGCGTAAGGCTTGAGGCATGAGACTTGAGGCATGAGACACGGGCATAAAGCATACGACGGGCAGAGGTTATGTGGCATGAGGCATGGGTACAAGACAAAGGGCAGAAGGAGTCAGATATGAGGCATGAGCGTAAGGCATGAGGCATAGTCATAAGGCATGAGGCATCAGCGTACGGCATGAGTAATGAGCATGAAGCATGAGCATAAAGCATGAAGTATAGGCATGAGGCTTGAGACATGGGCATAAAGTTTGAGGCATGAGGTATGGGCATAAGGCATGAGGCATGAGGCATGGGCATAGGGTATGAGGCATGAGGCATGATGTATTGCCATAAAGCATGAGGCATGTAGCATGAAACATTAGGCATAAGCATAAGGGATGAGGCATGGGCATAAGGCATGAGGCATGACGCTAGGGCATAACGCATGAACATGAGGCATGGACATAAGGAATGAGGCATGAAGCATGGGCATAAGGCGTGAGTCATGATACATGGGTATGATACGTGAAGCCTGAGGCATGGGCATAAGACTTATATAAAACATCAGGTATGGGCATAAAACATGAGGCATGACGAATAAGGCATGAGGCATGGGCATAAGGCATGAGTCCTGAGGCATGAGGCATGGGCATAAGGCATAAGGCATGAAGTTCTCTTGAAAAAATCATCCGAGTTGATGACTACGGATTCTTGTAAAACAGCTGGTACATTCTAGCCAGCTGAACAGAACAACGTTAGGGTTTATCTAACCCATACAAAATGAAAAAAGATTTTTAGTGAAGAAGATTTTTGTCTGTAAACTGTATGTAATTCACAAACTCTCCTCCCGGAGGACAGGACTAAAAGGAAAAGGAGCTAAACTGCCAAAAAGCTGTTAGATCATTATAGAAGTTCTTTGACTCTGGAAGCATTCGCTCAGGCTGTGGTAGAGAAGTAACCAATCTCCTCAGAGGGAATGATGGGAGAAGTTTATACCAAACTTGCCTATTTTATTAATACCATAAGCCACAGATGTGCTCTTGTAAGAGGCAATATATTACTAGCCTAATTCTTGTCATGAAAAATGGTAGAGTCCCAAATACAAGACTTGAGTCATGTCTGAGACATCAGATTGTCACTCTTTACAACTCACTCGTGCATCCCCATCTTGATTATTGCGTTCATTTTTGGACACCCTAATTGAGAAAAGACAGTAAGAACGGAGAGTGTACAGAGGCGAGATACCAAGATGATTCCCAGCGGGATTAAACGAACTGAATATGTTTAGCTTATAAAACAGAAGGTTGAGAGGTGGTCTGATACAGGAATTCAAAACCTTTAAAGGCTTACATAATCTCGTAGCGATGGATATAAACTTGTTGGTACACCTTATACCTCGAATGAGACGATGTACTTTTTCTTCAACAGGCTTGTTAAGATATGGAATGCTTTACCAGTTGGGGTAGTTGAATGCGGTACCATAGATACGTCGAAGGAAAGACTTGATGAATGTCCACAGGTCTTCCTCTTTAGAAGATTTGTATCTTTTTACTCCTGTCACTGTGATCCATTAGATCAGTTCTCTTCCATTATCACAAACAGCCCCGTTAGGACCCAGTTATTTGTCGCTGTTTGAATTCTGTTGTATTTAATTGTACTAGGAGGCTTTTCCGATGGACTAGTTATATCACTGAGTAGGACAGACCTAAGTAAAACATTAACTGTTAGGTGTTCTCCAAACCTCTGCTTCAATAGGTGTTAAAGAAAATCTATATGAAGAAATTCCAAAACATAGGGATTTGTTGTTAGATTCCTTTAAGAAAAATTCTCTCATGATCTAGAAGAACGTGTGGTATCAACTGAGGAGTATGGCACAGCTGAGGAAGCACCAGGGTTTTTAATCCCACTCTGAGGCTACCAGCATCACTAGACCCTGAAAACCAACTAATCTAAAAAGAGCTTTTCCCAGACGTACTAGGGGTAAAGATATATCTAGCTGAAATAATTCCAATCCAGGGAGAACGAATCTGCTGCAACTGCCCTGCGTCTGAAACTGTAGGTCCATATGTAGATGGTAACACATTGGTTTGGTGGCAGGGAGATCCACCTGGGATGGTATTCATAAAGAAAGAATCCAAATGCAAGCCTCCTCCCCTGTACACAAAACTGATGACATAATATCTGATCTCACTGAGGCATTTATTCAGATACAGCATAGCCCTTGAAGAAAGAGGTCTTTAGACACAGCCAGGGAGAGAATCTTTTCCACTAACTCTAAAAGAAGAAGGAATTTGCAAGAGTTTTTGTTCATCAGGCAGCGAACAGCCAATATTTTGCCCATCAGAAATGAAATTCCTCATTCCAGACCCTTATAATATTTCAGCCATGGAAAATCCATGGAATTAAACACTCCTTTTTGGAGGTATGAAAGTAATCTTGTACCTTTACCCAAGGGCCTGGACATATGTGACCTTCCAAAGAATGGAAACTCCAGCTTTGAAATAATGTATCCATCCAAATGGCCAAAGAAGTCCCTGGAGGTCTCCAAGAAATAAATCACAAAAGCTTCTCTGAGGAATTGTAGTGAAAGATCTCCAGTTTATGCAGATAAGAATACGTTTACACAGAAGATGACGTGTTTGGGAAGCAAAGCCGAAATTTCCAACAAGTTGTACTAGCTGACCGTCAAGACACCAAATCTAGGACCGTAAGGTAAATGCTTATTCTTAAGCTTTGTCCCTGGGGAGACAAAGGTTGTTAGCTTGAGAATTCCAATCTGTTACTAGCAATGTAAAATTATGGCTACGAATTAAGCAGAAGCTGTGCAGATTAATGATAAAATCCACTTTTTCAGAGGTGTTAAGGACTCGAAGCCCTTGTCTGGCACATTTCACTTCTGAAGATGAAATCACCAAAAAGTTGAGGTAATTTAGAACTATCACTTCAAGAGACGTTAGTTTTGGAAGCAGGGCAGAAATTATTCTGGAAAATATTTGTTGGGCTGTTCATAAGCCATTCGACAACATTGTGAACTGCCAAGACGGTATACACTACTGTCGCAATATTTTGCACAACAGGGCCTGAGAAATCATTTGAATCTCAGTTGCATAAAGTTCATTTCAATGATTTTCAAAGTAATCATAGAGTTGGGAACAATATGCACATAATAACACACCAGATATTGCCCTGAACGTCTCCTTAAACCATTAAAAAGAATCACTTAGAAATCTCAAACATATACAATGCGAACACATAGTCAACAAAGACTAATAATTATCTACATTTTCAGGAAAAATGAAGGAAATTTTTTTTGGTAGAGTTGGAGATGCCATGTGTCGTGAATGCCCGGATTAACTCAGATTCGAAATATTCAAGACAGAATTGGTGAATGATAAGGTAAATTGGATCTCTTACACATTTTTTCTTCATAATTATCTACAAAAGGTTCTTATCTAATATATGGGATGATGATCATCTACATATTCGGAAAAATATAGGATGAAATAGGTGAAATAAGTGGAAGTCAGACCGCCTCACAGATGTCCCCATTCTAAATCATTCAAAATATATCCGGTGAAATGATTTGATAAATTATACTTTCGTATATTTCCTCTGCACAATCCTCTTCAGAGATCAGACTGAGGTATGTGGTTAAGAAAAAGATGAAAAATACTTATTTTCTTTTCTTTCATCCTTATTCGCTGTTTCCTGCAGTAGCGAGGTAGCGCTAGAAACGGACGAAGAAAGGCCATATCCGCTCACATCCATTCTCTAGCTCTCATGCGCATTGCACTGAAACTACAGCTCCCTATCCACATCCAGGCCCCAGAGACCCTTCCATGGTTTACCCTAGACGCTTCATGTGCTCTGTTTCATTCCACGGGCAGCATGTCGCCCTCTGTACACAGTATCCCTCTAAGTCACACTATCCTGTGCATGCCTTTCACCCTCCTACATATACAGGCCCTGAGCAGATAAAAATCTTTTTTACTCCATCCTTTCACCTCCAAGTTGGTCTTAACCTTCTCCTTGTCACCTCCACTTCTGACACATATATCCTCTTCGTCAACCACTTCTTACTCATTCTTTCCATATGTCCAAACCATTTCAGCACACCTTCTTCAGCTCTCTCAATCACACTTTTCTTAATGCCACTTTTCTTTCTTATCCTTTCATTTCTTATTTGATCAACCCTTTTCATACCACATGCAGTCCTCAAAAATTTCATTTGCAACTCATTCACCCTATTCTGTACAGTCACCTATAGCCTACACTTCGCATCCATGCAGCACCATTATATGGATTCCCTCCAAAACAGTGACCTTTCTTTCTACATATTGCTCAGTGCCCCCAGAACCTTCGCTCCTTCACCCACCCTATGAGTTACCTCTGTTTTTATGATCCCTTTTGCAGCCATGTCCATTCCCAGGTATTAAAACACTTCATTTTCTTAGTTTTTACCATTCAAAATCACATTCTATCTAGCCAGTCTTTGCATTGCTAAACCTGATAATCTCCTTTTTATCAAAATTTACTGTCAATTTTTTCGTGTCACATACAGTCTAAATTCAGTCACCAACTTCTATAATATCTCACTCAAATCTGCCACCAGTGCTATGTCATCATCAAACAACAACTGACTTACTTCCCAGGCCCTCTCATCCCCCACATACTGCATACTTGCCCCTCTCTCCAAAATTATGGCATTTACCTTCCTCTCCACCTCATTCATCATACACCCATACTGTAGATCCATCCTTCACTGGAACCACTCATCCTCATCTAAACCCAATCGCACACGCCTCACTCTCTTGATAAAACCATCCCACTCCTGCTAACAGCTTTCCTCCCACACCTTAAATTCGTAACACCTAACAAAGCATTTCTGTCAACTCATCGTATACCTTCTCCAGGTCCATAAATGCCACATACAAACCCTTCTGTTTCTCTGAGTATTTCTCACACATTCTTTATATCAAACATCTGAGCCACACATCCTCTAACCCTCTTTAAACCACATTGTTCATCTGCAGGCTGATGTTCTGTGCATGCTATCACCCTCTGAATCACACTCATCTATACATCTTACCAGATACACCCGACAGACTACTAATTCTGTAATTCGAATAATCACTATCATCCTTCTTCCTTTCATACATTGGAACTATACGTTCATTCCGCCAATCCTCAGGCACCTCACCATGATCCATTCATACGCTGAAAACCCTAATTAACCAATCAGTAATACAGGTACCTCTTTCTTAAGAAAGTTGACTACGCTACCATCCACTCCAGCCGCGTCGCCACATTTCATTTCAGGCAAGATTTTTGCTACCTTTCCCTTCTTCACCAAACCATTCTCCATGATCCTCTCTCTCTTCGCATACCAACCGACCCAAACACCCTACAACTGCCATCTAGTCATTAAACATTTTCAACAGTCCTTCAGAATACTCCCTCCATCTCTTCATCACTTCATCTCTTCCTGATACCACTTGCTATTTATTCTTTTGTTTTTCGCACACTTTTAATCTCCTTCCAAAACATCTCATTCTCCATGAATTTTACTGATACTCGCTCAACCCTTCTCACTTCTACCCTCTATTTTCTGCTCTTGACCTCCTGCCACTTTTATCTTATACATCTCCTAATCACTCGCACTCCTTCCCTGTAAGTACTGCCCATACACCTCTCTGTCCTCTTTCACTTTCAACCTTACTTCATCCCACCACTCATGGGCCCAATAAACTTTTACGCCCCATCACTTCTCAAGTCAGATCCCCAACATACAACACGGCCACAGAACTTAACAATACAATAATGAAGTACTATTTAGCGAAATATGTAATCAACTCAACAGATGAATTACTCCAGATTCTCCGCTCCACTACTCCAGATGGGTTTACAGCTGCTCTTCATGTCGAAAGCCTATCCACCACCGTTCCCATTGACGTCAGCATCAACATCATCTTCAAAAGGGTATACACCCACCAAGCATCCCACGCACCACCCTACACTAACTTCTGAAACCCTACCCAACATAGGCTCCATTATGACACAGAGACGGCACCCTGTGCTACCATATAGAAGTAGTGGCCTGGGCTCGATACTAAGGGGCATCTTTGCTGTATTTTACAAATCACCTTGAAAGCAATGTTTTTACAGGAAGAATCACTTCGCCCAACTACATATTTCAGATATGTCAATGACATTTACGTAGTCGTCAGAGATGAAATACACCTCAACCATCTTTAGACAGCAATGAAAATTCTGAAATTCACTCATGAATGAGCGTTAACAAGATGTCTTTCTTAGATGTCATGGTAACGGCAGCGCCTATGGCAACGTAACCTCCATTTACAGGAAACCCACAGACCTCGGCCGATGTTTACTTGCAATTAGTGGATGTCTCCAGCGTTACAAAACTGGAATCATCAACGCTGTGTTACACCGAGCACACAAGACTCCATCAAACGGGTATATCATACACACAGAAACACAACGTATTAAGCAAACCCTCATCAACAACAGTTACAAGAACTGCACCTTCGACAATCAACTAAAATAACTCATACAAAACAAGCTCACAGCGGTAGAAGCTGTAAGCAACACAACAACACTCAAAAGATATTACTACAACCAAATGTTAACTACGTACAAGACAGAGGAACGTGTACTACGAGACATCGTTATCAGAAATATCAAACAAGCAACACAAGACAACAAAATCAAGCTAGTCATCTACTGCAAGTGAAATGAAAAAAAAACAAGCATCCTCATCATTAGCAACCAGCTGTGCAAAGACACAAAACACATAACAAACATCTACCGTAGTATATGAATTCAAATGTCAACAAGGAGACTGTGAGCTCCTGACCAACCTAACCTACGTGGTAAGAACAACCTGTACACTGCCCAATAGACTCACCCTGCACCTGCAAGAAGGCTCCATCAAACTACATGTCACCAAGAGGCACAACATTGCCCTCACACTAAAAACTATTGTTATATCTGCAAGGATACTACACGTAAGTAAGACACGAGTAACCTACACATCGCCGAAGGACGAATTATCAAAGAACAACAATCAAAACTCAGCAGCCAGAACAGAACACGGGCCAGGAGAGACTACGCCGGCTACAAACCCCAGCATCGCGTTACAACCAATGAGAACGCAGCGCTACATGCACGTCCGCCTGCTGGTATTGTCCAGCCCCATCCTGCTATCCGCGATCCCTGAAAATTCAATGCACCAATCCAACTGAAGCTGACCACTTGCTCTCTCGTGGGATTTTGTTCCCTATGATTTCCATTCCGGCCAAGAATATCAAACTAGACCAATATATTGAATTACTGCAGTGCTTTAGATGCCTGCAGTATAACCACGAAACCAAAAATTGCAAACACGAAAAGAGACTTGCAGCAACTGTGCCGAAGTTGGTCACAACTTTCGCCAGTGCAAGGTCCAGACGCCACTCTGTGCTAACTGCAGAGGCCCACACATTGCGGCGTCTGGTCAGTGCCCGCGAAGAAGGGAACAACTTCAGACAACCAGACTGACTCTGAACTCCACCTGCTCCTACCTCACCACCAACCAAGCCCAATCGTATGCAGCAGCTGCCAATAAAACTATCCTCCGCCCAACCTTTCACCCCTGTCATTAACCTTTATCACGATTCAGGCAAAGATACACGCCTGCTACCTCAAAGCTGTCTTCTACAGCAAGGGAGTCAACTCAGATTTTGATAAGATGTTCGACATGTTGCTAGAACACAACAACCTCCCAACTGTTCAAACTCATCTTTAACCGCGCCCCCAACGACCAACCTCGCTGCACTAACCAACCGGCACACAATACTGACACCTCGGCCACCCCCACACCGACCGTAAGTGAAACTCCCCAGCCCATCACCAACACTACCTCCAACCCTGTCTCACCCACAGTCCACCCTGCCTCCCATCCTACTACTACATCCTCCAACACGTCCCCCGACACCGCCCTCCAGTCCACCTCTCCTAACTCTCCCTAATCCCCACAAGCAAAATCCGCTCCCACACCTTCTTCCTCCAACACAACTCCCGCCACCGCATTCCAGACCTCCACCACCAACCCCTCCCATCTCCCCTCCCTCCTCTCCCTCCCCCTCCCCTCCCACCGAACCCAACCTTACCGGAGGAGCACCAGTACCAAACCCTGACGAGACACCAGACAACCCCCAGTTGACGGTACCGTCAACTCCGGGATACAAATTCACATTGTAGACGATAACCTGACTGTACTCCCTAACCCCACAACAGACTCCACTCGCCCCAAGACTTGGCAGAACACGGCCAAGACCACAATTAAAGAAGTAAAAGGCATGAAAGTGGCCGTTTTAGACCCGAAACTTAAGAAAATAGTATCCTTCCAAAAGTAAAGGAATGCTTAAGATCTTACAATTTAATGTGCTCAGCTACTTCAAAAACCGACAGTTGATTGCTACCCTCGTCGAAGATGAGCGTCCCGATGTTGTGATCTTGAACAGCACCTGTATCACAAATGGTCATAAAATCAGACACTATGGCTACACGTGCCATCAGTCTCCAGATGCTAGGCACGAAGAAGTCGCTATACTAATACGCTCCATAATTGAACACGAATACCTGTCCACTTCCTGGCATTTCCAACATTTCCTCGCTGTTAAACTATACACATTACAAGGCCCTATCTTTCTATGCACAACATATGCACGACCCAACACTAACATCCCACTACACGACCTATACACAGTCTTCGACCACTCACATATTCCTGTCTATCTTCAAGCTGACCTCAACGCTCACCACAATATTCCACCATACCAGAAACAACACCCACGGTGATGAACCATTCTCTCTGTACTCCCTCAAACGCCTCAACTTTCTTGGCCCCGACTTCCACACATGCTTTACTGGTCCATGAGGAAAAGGCAGACCAGATCTGGTCGTTTCCGACAGAGCCAGCAACTTTCTTCATCACTATCTGAGTCCAGGGTCCAAAAGCGGCTCTGACCACATCCTTCTTATTCTCTACCTTTCATCTAGCCCTATGCTCATCCCATCACCCTCAAACTATCAATACAAAAATGCAGACTGGGACAACTTCAAAGATACTCTCAATCATCACACTTACACAACCAACAACGAAAACCACCCACTCACACTAATCGACAAAGAAATTGACCACATTCAGCAGACAATCTTACATGCTGCTGATGAATGCATTCCCAAAACCACATATAAACTGAGGTTCTTTTTCGTTCCTTCTTCTAAAGCAAAAAGACTCCTCTCGTGCTACCGCCGACGGTTCGATCAGAATAAACATCTGCTAGGCCTAGTCCAGTGGGGCCTCACCTCCCTACGCCAATACACACTCAACAGCTTAACAGAAGACCATAATAGACATAGGAAATCATTAATTAACAAGCTTGGTAAATAAAGAATAAAGTCCCACGAGACTTCTAGAATAAAATCCGAAGACTTGAGGGGACTCCCAAAACAGACTTCAACGGTTTAAGAGAAAACAACACCTTACACCAAAATCCACAAGACATTGTCAACTTCTTCCAGAGACACTGGGAGGGTATTTTTCACCCACACCCTCTGGCACATGAAAACATCCAACTAGTTACAGACTACATACAAAACAGACCATCCCACTTCTACCCAGACCAACTTATACAACTACAATCCCTCACAAACGACCACCTACATGCAGCTCCTATAACCTCAAACGAGGTCAAATTTCTTTTGCTCACGTCCCCCAAAGTAGCCCCAGGTAACTTTGGAATTAGCTACCAATTAATGACTCGTCTCCCCGACAAGACAGTAACATAAATCACTGCCCTCCTCAATGCTGCACTAGCCTCAGGCTATTTCCTAGCGAACTTCAAGACAGCAACGACAGTAACGATCCCCAAATAAAATAAAAGTAATCAAGACCTCCTTAACTATCGACCAATCAGCTTGCTCGAATCAGTCGGGAAAGACTTTGAGAGAATAATTAATAACAGACTCAGACTACAACTGACAAACAACCACTTACTCTCACACAAACAATTTGGCTTTCGTCCACATCACTCTACACATAAACTAAACATTATTACTAACTACATATACAACAACAACAGTACCTATAGAATGACTGCACTCATTTCGAAAGACGTGGAAAAAGCCTTCGACACGGTCTGGCACGAGGGCTTGAGGTACAAACTAAGCACCCAATTCAATTTCCCGCGCCCCAGCATAAAACTTTTATCTATCTAAGTAACCGTAGGATGAGAATTGAGTATAAAAACTCATACTCTAATAACTTCACCATTAATGCTGGCGTACCTCAAGGCTTCGTTATAGCCCCCACTCTATATACACTCTACGCAAACGATATTCCTGACCCAAATTCAATTTTACAATACGCAGACGAAATTGTACATCCCATTACGGCTATGAACACCACCTATATCACCAGAAAAGCCTGAAAAGATATTGACCTCGTTTCGTTTTGTGAGCTGAAATGGAGGATAAAGACAAACCCCACCAAATCTAACATAACATATTTCAACATAAGACAACGACACAAGCTTTCCAATGTCTATCTTCACTCCCGGATACACCGACACTCTCCCATTCCAATCACACGCACCAACACTGTACTAAGTCTAAACTATGACGTTCATCTAAGAATGAACCAGCATATCCAAGCACGAGCGGCTATTGCAGCAGCAGAACTTGATAGACTGTACAGATTTAGAGATGCCAATTTCAAGAGGAAATTGCATCTTTACGAAGCACTAATTCGGCCACTTATGACATTTGCTCCAGCAGCGCTCGAACTAACATCCGAACTCCACAAAAAATAAAGAATAAAGGCCTTAGGTGGTTATTCGAAACAGTGCACGAATTCAGGAGGACCACAGAACTCCATGAGAGAGCAAAGTCGCCAGCTCTAAACACCTACTGGAGGCAACTTTATAACAACCAGGTGGATAATTTCGATCTCCACCATAATTTCTGGGTGATGCTATTCAACAATCTCTTTGGGATAAACAAAAGAAGTAATCTACTTCATATACCACCTGGGACCGACCCCAGTCCCCATTTACTCACATCTAAAGACATGACGACATGGAACCCTAGAGAATCATATCCGTCAGATCCATGAAGGGCAGAGAAGGCATGTTTAAAGCCCATCCAATTTTTTAACCACCTAGCTTAAATAAACAAAATAAGTTTCTGTTCCGCACCCATATGGGACCTACCCAGGTCTAACCCACCCCCCCCATACTCCCGTAACCACAAGGTATGCCAGCCCCCCTTAGGCACTACAATACCAGGGGGTGATGTGTGATGTTGGGATTTAAATAGCTATGTTGATTATTGGCACCTGAAGAGGCGGTTTGTCTCCGCAAAACTAGTCGTGCCATATGTGTATAGATAAACTGCATGTTAAATAAAACTCTATGAACTCCTACTGAAGTGCGATTTAACCTTCATAACTGCCATCACGGACTAGTGTGATTTTCATTTCTACACACACACACACACACACACACACACACACATATATATATATATATATATGTAGAAAGTTCACCGTGAAGAGAGAATGTCGGGGAGAAGAGAGTGGTGAGAGTAAGTAAGCTTCGAAAAGAGACGTGTGAAGAAATATCAGGGGAGATTGAGTGCAGAGTGGCAAAAGGTGAGAGCAAATGAAGTGAGGGGAGTAGATGAGGAATGAGATGTATTTAGGAAAGTAGTGATAGCATGTGCAAGAGATGCATGTGGCATGAGGAGGTAGGAAGTGGGTAGATTAGGAAGGGTAGTGAGTGGTGGGATGAAGATGTAATGTTGGTGAAAGAGAAAAGAGAGGTGTTTGGAAGATACTTACAAGGAAGGAGTGCAAATGACTGGGAGATATGTAGGAGAAAGGGGCAGGAGGTCAAGAGAGTGCAAAGGTTGAAAAAGAGGGCAAATGAGAGTTGGGATAAGAGAGAATCGTTAAACTTTAGGGAGAATAAAAAGATATTTTGGAAGGAGGTAAATAATGTACGTAAGACAAGAGAACAAATGAGAACATCGGTGAAGGGGGCAAGGGGGGAAGTGATAACAGGTAGTGATGGAGTGACGAGGAGATGGAGTGAGTATTTTGAAGGATTGTTGAATGTGTTTGATGATAGAGTGGCAAATGTAGGATGTATTAGTTGGGGTGGTGTGTGAAGTGAGAGAGTCAGGGAGAGGGGTTTGGTGGAGAGAGAGGTGGTAAAAGCCTTACGGAAGATGAAATCCGGCAAGGCATCGGGATTGGATGGTATTGCAGTTGAATTCATTAAGAAAGATGGTGACTGTGTTGCTGATTGGTTGGTAAGAATATTAAATATATATATGGATCATGGTGAAGTGCCTGAGGATTGGTAGAATGCATGTATAAGTGCCAATGTACAAAGGCAAGGGAAATAAAGGAGAGTGTTCAAACTACAGAGGTATAAGGTTGTTGAGTACTCATGGGAAACTATATGAGAGGGTATTGATTGAGAGGGTGAAGTCATGTACAGAGCATCAGACTTGGGAGGAGCAGTGTGGTTTTTAGAAGTGGTAGAGGATGTGTGGATTAGGCATTTACTTTGAAGAATGTATGTGAGAAATACTTGGAAAAACAGATGGATTTGCATGTAGCATTTATGGATCAGAAGGCATATGATAGGGTTGAGAGAGATGCTTTGTAGAAGGTGTGAAAAAAATATGGCGGGGGAGGTAAGCTGCTAGAAGCAATAAGGAGTTTTTTCAAAGGTGTAAGGCATGTGTACAAGTAGGAAAAGAGGAGAGTGGTTGGTTCCCAGTGAAGGTTGGTCTTCTGCAAGAGTGTGTGGTCCCCATGGTTGTTTAATTTGTTTATGGCTGGGGTGGTTAGGGAGGTAAATGCGAAAGTTTTTGAGAGAGGGGCGAGTATGCAGTCTGTTGGGGATAAGAGGTCCTGGGAAGTGAGTCAGTTGTTGCTCGCCAATGATACAGCAGTGATGGTTGATTGTAATGAGAAACTGCAGAAGTTGGTGACTGAGTTTGGAAGTGTGTGTGAAAGGAGAAAGCTGAGAGTAAATGTGAATAAAAGAAAAGGTTATTAGGTTCAGCATGGTTGAGGGACAAGTTAGTTGGGATGTAAATTTGAATGGAGAAAAATTGAAGGAAGTGAAGTGTTTTAGATATCTGGGAGTGGGCTTGGTAGCGAATGGAATCATTGAAGCGGAAGTGTCATAGGATGGGGAAGGGGGCAAAGGTTCTGGGAGCGATGAAGAATGTGTGGAAAGTGAACATTATCTCGGAGAGCAGAAATGGGCATGTTTGAAGGGATAGTAGTTCCAACAATATTATATGGTTGTGAGGCATGGGCTACATATAGGGTTGTTCGAAGGATGATGGATGCGTTGGAAATGAAATGTTTGAGGGCAATAAGTGGTTATAATATTCTCTTGATTGCTGTTTCCTGCGTCAGAGAGGTAGCGCCAGGAAACAGATGAAGAAAGACACATCCACTCATATACACACATATATACATACATACACATATATGTACAGTACATACATATACATACCAATATATACATATATACATACATACACATACACATGCATGTACACATATACACATGTACATATTCATACTTGCTCACCTCCAAGGTTTGTTTTAGCCCAAGGATTCATTTTTGTTATTAATGAGTTTTAATTTTCCAAATTTTGATTTAAGTACAGTTTTGATGGCCATTGTATCAAGAATCTTGCATTAGGCTTAGGAAGTTGCTGTAAGATTATACAGGAAGGTCTTTCACTCCAGCTTACTTTTAAAATAGGACTAACATTACACTTGTATATATAGTAATTAATTTTACCAGGTGTTTGGCTTGTTAAATCTTGAACTTTTAGGATATTATATTTTGAAATGTGTGCAGTTGTGCTTTCATAATCTTATGCATGAATAAAAACAGGAAATTCATCTAACACCTGCATATCAAAATTCAATATCCTTAATAATCAAGTGTAAGTTAGAGAAGATGCCAGCTTTCTGAAGCCTTGCTTGTAGCTTGTAGCTTAATTATGTTCTTATAGTGACTATTTCTTTGTTACAAGCACAACAGAAAAAAGTAAGAAATACCCAGCAAATATTCATGGAGATCCTAAGGACAGTCTACCAAAATTTACTGTACATTGCTTTACTAAGTGCATTCACTTTTTAATGTCAGTAGCTAGCAGTGTTTTGCATTGTTTCAACTTACATCTCAGGCTTACATCTCACCAGCATATCAGAAAAGAAGCAGTGAAATAGCTTCTCCTTACTTTCATTTGGTATTGTGAAACTTGCTGGGGTTTGAATTTCATATTTTACAAAGTTTGTGCTTTGATGTTATTAGTTTACATCAGCAAATTTTTATTGTAATGATGTTCATATTATGCAGTTTACTTTGTACTTATTTTTTATGTTTAATCATGTATTTTTAGTAAGATGCTACTTGACTAATTTTGCTAGTAAGAGTTTTAAGATTTATGTATTACTGATAGTGCTTTTGTATTAATTTGTACAAAATATTTTATAATGCTGGTGTTTAGCAGTAGCACTAATGAGTAGTATGGTATTCTTGACTGTTGTGTGCACTTAATGCATTGCTTATCAAAAATATTCAAGTAGATTGATGCTTTTCAAATCATCATCCATCTTTTCAGACAAATAGAGCATAGAGAACAGTACAGTAGGAGACTAACGATGCAGGCAACTTTGCCATAATTTTGTAAAGTACATCCTTCTTGTTTTTTGTAAATAGTTGATTGTATTACCATGGATTATCTAACATCAAAAAGAAGTTTTTGGAATATGATTACTCAGGGATATATTATATCTTGTACTTTTTAATACTGTAGTTTTTTAATGAATATATTCCCTTGCAGCATAATGCCCAATATAAAAGATGTATAGAACAAATAATAGTGTTTCCCTGTAGTATGATGGCATATAAAACTGAGACACCATAAACAGAATCTGGATGAATTTCCTAACTTATAGTGCTTTAACTAGTGTATTTTCGTAATTAAAAGGAAGATTATTAGTAAAATTGATGTCTGAAAATCATAATTAGTTATGCTCATGAATCTCTTGTTTCAGCTGTGCTAATCAATTTTTCTTCCAGTCTTTGCTTGGCCTTCCAAAACTTTTGCAGCTTACACAGTTGCACATTAACAAGAGAAAGGTTATTGAATTTGTACATTTTAAGATTAATCTCACAGATGGTGAAATAGGGACTAAATCAGAGAGATATGTAAATTAGAGGAGGCTACGGTACAATATTATTTCATTAATATATTTATAGTTAGTTATGTCACTCCAGGACCATCTTTATGGGACTCCTGTGGCTTTGAATTCATGCTTCACATGGTGAAGAGTGTTCTATGATGCTCTAACGCTTTCCATCTGCTGACAAATGATATAGCCTCGTTGAAGGTGACTTCCTGTTTGCAGTTTTACCATTTTCAGACAAGAAATCTGGAACACTTTTGTGATTCTGATTTTTTCTTTAAGGTCTTTAAAGTGTATTGTGAAGATTACAGTTAACCTGTTCAGTAAATAACTTTTAAGAGAAACTTTTCCAAAAATGTAATTTAGATAGAAAAATCAGTCTGCATAAAATCTCCATTTTTCAGTATGAAGATGAAGTTTTGATGAATGAGAAACATTCTTTTGCTATGGGGAAGTCTCTTGGCCAAAGTAAAGGAATCCTCATTCCCCTAGTCAGGATAATAAAGGCCTTATTATCCCCACCCTGAGGGCCATTCGCTCTTCTTCCACTAATTGATGGGCCAGTGTCCAGTGAGCGCTTTCAGCTCCACAAGATGTCTTTTAATTAGATTCCCTCAACACTACCACTGCGAAAAGGTACCATTTTGAATTCACTCAGATCCATAAAGAAAAGAAGAGAAAGTAAATGACAGAGGAGATGGGCAGGTGGGCTGAGTGTAAATCTGAAGAATTGCTCACAGGAATTCTTGCAGGCAGAAAAGATGTTATATTCTTCATATCTCCATTTCTCTTTGTTAGGATCTGTCCTATGAGCATCTCATTGCACCATTTGGTGGGCCACTGTGCTATGAGCATGTCCAGTTTAACAGAATTTGTGATAAGGATACCTGGGTACTCCAAACATGGGGGGGTACCATTTTGAATTCTTTCCAACCCACATCAAGGAGGAAAGAAAATGAGAAAGGAAAACTCAATTTTTTTTTGTTCTGACAGGATTTTTAAATTGTTAAGAGCGTATGGAAAAAAGATATTCTCCTTTATTTTAGGTGTAGGAGGCTGAAAATAATGTAAATGGAACTCAAGTTTAAGGACAAATTTTCTCTGATCAAGGTGACAGCTAACAATGTCCTTGAGGGAAAGGTACTTGAGGTAGGCATTAATTAGAGTGACCTCTCTACATCATGGGCTCTTGCAGCTGAAGAGGGTTGTGTCTTTAATTTTCTACACCATTATGATTGTACCTGGCAATCAATGATTATATTTTAGACAAAGGATACAAAGTGAATGCCCTTGCTACTTTTTTTTTTTATAGCCAATGAGTAAGTAATTGGGAATGTTACTTTTCCAACTTACTGAGGAGGCTGTAATGAGAATGTTACTTTTCCAGCTTTTCAAAAATTCTCCATTATATTTCCATCAGAGAACTTCTGATTAGGCCATAGTTTTACCCAATTTAAGTCCTGATGGAAACAGAACAGTGTACTGTGCCTTGACATGGCATGTCCATGTATCTTACTAACTCATTGCCATGAGTCAGGTATGATGAGGAATAGGGTCTTGTGCAAAAGGTACTCCTCCAGAAGTTGGGTGTTAAAATTACCCAGGAGTAACACCAGGACTTTTTACAAGACCAGGAAGGTTTAAAGGCTTAAGCCCAGATCATTAGATGAGGGATGATCATTAGAGTTTTCCGGTACATACTTTGTATAAATCCATACCAAAACCTTGTAGCCATAGGCTTTTGAGGAGCACCTTTATAAAAAGCAGTAGAATTTGTTGTCCTGCCAACTTAAACATATTATGGAAGAGATAGAATGAGTAGAAGAAGAAAGGGGACAGAGGTTAGAATTTTCTGAAACAAAGTTCTCAGCATTTGACACAGTGAAATTTTGGAAATCTTTTTAACATTATTGATCTTGTCTTGTCATAGAAATTCCAATGCATTTAATATGATTTAGTCCATTGAACTTTGAGGTAATTTATATTTTAGACATGTCATAATTAAAGCTGTATTGTCATTTCTTTTGTTGGCAGTATGAGGCTGAAGGGGAGAGAGGGATTGGAATTGGTTGTAGGCGCAGTTTGAGTAAAACTTGTGACTAAAGTTTTTGCTTTCCACTAGGAGGTCACTAAGGTCACCGAATCTCAATTATGACCCAGTTTTTGAAGCACAAGTTAAAAGATCATAATTGGATGGAAGAGGTAAACCCATTCCATGTGGTTCTGGTTTACTCAAAGGCATCTCCTCTCTGAAGAAGAAGAATACCCTCCAGAGGGGAAATTTAGTTTTTGAATAGGGCATTCTTTTCCATTGTCATCAGTTCCATCTGAAAAGAGATTCTGATGGATTGAATCCACTGATATATTTCTTTCCCTGAGGTCACATGTGACTGGATGCATGTCAGCTAAGACAGGGCATTTGCCCAGTTGTTACACATCATATGAAAGATGACTTCTCTGTCCTCTGCTTGAGATGAAACTAACTCTGTCATTTATAGTACTGGGAGACAGTGACTTCTCTTTTGGTGTAAGAAGGATTGCATTGTTTTCATGTTGTCCATAACAGATGTAATTTCCCATTACTTTCTTAGTGGTATGATATTTTGAAAAGATTGGTGGAATGTGTTGTTTTTATCTTATGTAAAGCTGACTGTTTTTTATTCCTGAGACCCAGATTTGTGTTTCCCTTTGATAAATGGTAACCCCATCCTTTCACTTGCAGAAGGGGCAAAACTGCCTTTAGAGGATTTGAGACATGGAAATAAGAAATTTCTGTCCACCACAGAAACTTTCTTTTGCTGGATTGGTTATCGAATAATTGAAAATGTCACCTCTTGTATGCACTAAGTAGCATTAATGTGAAAAGGGCTTGACAGTCATAATAGTAGCACTAAACTTCACTGTAGTTTGTACTTAAATGTGCACCTGTATCATGACATTTGTATGGCTACTAAGTGTGACTTTAATTTCTGTCTTATGTGGGGAGCATAAGTGACGCTTTTGATGCAAACTCTTCTCCACCACTCTTTTAGGGACCTATGCATTAACCTCTGTGACATACCATGATCATATGAAATATGTTAGCTCACATTTCTACTTATATTCCTTACTTTTTAATGAATTTCTTTCATTCTACAATGAGAAACAGAAATTGAAATGACACACACCCTCCAAAACTCTTTCTCTATCATTCAAGTTGGGGGATATGCATGTTAACTTCAGCAGTATACTGTGTACATATAAACTAAGTTAGCTCACTGTTTTGTACATATCCTTTCCTTTTACATTTATTTCTTTCATTTCATGATAGAAAACAGATAATTAGAAACATAGTTTGAGTGACACTCAACTTTCTAAATCCTCCTCTTCCACCATTTCCCTTGGGGATCTGTGCATTACTTTCAGTGTTATATTATGACCATGGAAGGTATGTTACCCCATTTATTCTTTACTTATCTTTTTCTTTTACTTATATTTCTTTCATTTTATAATGAGAAAGAGAAAATATGAAGACTTTCTTTTGTGTACATATTGTGATCAACTTTTCGGGTCACCCATCATTTGAGGGCTGAGGGTAAGTAGAAATAGGTAGAAAGAAGGGTTATTATAGTACAGGTAAATAATAAGATATACAGATGTTGGAAGTAGCACTATGAAAGGATAGTATGAATTTGACAATGTTTAGTAAACAGCAAAGTGGATTGCACTGTGTGTTTTGCCCATATGAACCATCAGTAAGAGAAAAGTCATTGTAGTCTTATTTTCTCTACAGTAGTAGCCAGCTGATATAGTTATTGTAACCTCTATAATGAAAGATGATGATAATGAGAACTTTATACATGATTGTGATATTTTAGTTTCCTTCTCAGATAAGGGTCAATATTTAACATTTTACAGCAAAAGGGAAAATATTTGATATTCAAAAGCCAATCACTAACAGGAAAATATTTCTCATTTTCTCTTTTTTAATACAATAAGCGAAATGATATAGTTATTAAGCATGTACTGAGAATCTGCTGTCATATGATACTTATGAATTCAGTAATGATAATTGCTAAGTAAAGAATTCCTGAATGTCAAAAGGATGCTTTGTAATATTCATAGATATGGATGTTAGGTATACATACCAATGTTGAAACAGTTACTCTAGTTCAATTTTGTTAGTTCATTTTTACTCTAAACCTGAGTCTATAGGAAGGATATTCCTGAGTCACATACCAAAGTTTTGACAAATTTTAGATGCTTAGCCAACGTCCTTATCCTCATCTGTCTTCCTAGACTTCAGTGAAGGGGATCAGATCAATAGTACACTTCAGCAAAGGGAAGGATGCTCCCCCACCATCCTAGTAGTGACTGGAGAAGTAACCTGCATGCTTCCTAACAACCCCCAGCTGGTGAGACATTGATGTTGTGTGTAATGCCATGGGGGTTGGCATCATAGCTATTGCATGAATTTTATTTACATTTTTGCATATTGAAATTTGATATATATCAAAAATCCATTTTGTATCACAAAGATTTCTTTCTGTAAATGTACTTATCAGTGCTATTGGAGTATGCTTCTTTTGCTGCTGTACTCATTTTTTTTTCACTGTATCATAATGTTGCTAAACAGCCATCTAGCATTCACTGGTGACAAAGCAGGACTCTGTCTTTCACCAAGCAGTCACTCTACATGTGAAGCATTTGTATAACAGTATATCTAAGACCTAAACTTTGCATGTCCATTCCTGCAACACACACACGAACTTCAAAGTCGGTTTGATAAATGAATGATGAAATTCAATCATAATAAATGCAAAGTAATGAGGATGGGACACTTTGAAAGAAGCTTTCAGTGAAATTATAATCTAGTGGGAAATAAGCTATAGGAATCTGTATGAGAAAGAAAGTAGTTAACGTGCCTAATCTGTTAACAGAAGTACACATGTGGAGAATTGAAAGGGAGACATACCTTCTGCTGGTAAATATCAGATTTGCACTTAAGTACATGGATAAAGATATGCTTGGTAAACTATATGCAATGTATTATTAGACCAGAACTGGAATATCCTTCATAAGTCTGGTCACCAAATATAATGAAGCATAAAGATTAAAAGCAAAGAGTCCAGAGAAGGGCTTGTAAGTTGGTACATGACATTAGAGACCTGAGCTACATAGATAGAATGATGTCTAGAAATCTGCATACCATGGAGGAGAGGAAAGTGAGGGGTCAGGTTTCCAAAATTTGTTGAATAGTGTCGAAAGTGAACAGTTATTCTTGAGACGCAATGATAATAAAAGAGATCTTGACAAGAAGCTAAGCAAAAAGCTTTATAAGATGGAAATGAAGATTTAGTGTATGATGGCAGTTAGTTGGAGTAAACTAAGTGATGAAACTGTAAATTTTATCAGTTTAATGTACAGATGTTTAAAAGTTACTTAATGGTAAAAAAAGTCTAAGAGATGGGACCCTGTGAGTTTAATGCTCTCCCTTTGATGTTCAAGTAAGTAAGTATAAGCTGCAGTAATGGTTGAAGAAATGGTTCATAAAATTTAACATGGGAAAATACAAAATCATGTAGATAGGAAGGGGCTAAAGATACCTTCTAGTGATTACCAAATTGAAGAAACAAGTTACGAGAGTTATGCTGTGAAAAGGACTTGGGAGTTGAATAATGATCCTAAACTTGTTATCAGGTCATGTGAGAAGTATCTTGTAGAAAGCAACTTATACTTTGGTCAATATCAAAACTTCCTCCAAGTACATGGAAAAGATGGTTAGGAGAAATACACATAACATACATTTGTCCAAAGTTGGAATATGCTACATCAATCACGTCTCATCGAGTGAGAGGTTTTAAAGAAATGCAGGTAAGAGTTCACAGGAATGCCTCAAGAATGGTACAAAAATTGAGAAACTGAGCTTTGAAGAGAAGAGGGAAGCTCTATATTTAACCACATAGGAAGAAAGAAAGTTAAGGAGAGATATCATAGCTATATAGAAATTCTTAGGAGGTCTTGGTGCCATTAACTTAGAACAGTTCTTAGAAATCTACAGAGAATCTAAAACAAGAGAGCATAACTGAATGTTGGGCAAGAAAAGTGTGTGGAGAGATGTGAGGAAGCATTTTTTTCTGGAGTTAAGTTGTGGACATGGATCAGATTAAGCAAAAAGGACATAAATTTAAGTAGAATAAGAAAATCAAAAGAATTATAGAAATGCAAGGATAAGGAATGAGGTCCTTGAGCTTTACAGCTCCTTATCATAGATACAAAGCTAACAACAAATAGGTAATGAAATACACACCCACCCATCCAAAGATAATTACACACATAATCAGATATTGTTAAAGGCTCTGACATGAATTTAAAGTAGCAGGGAATAAGCAACAAATCTGTTTGGGAGGGGATGGAACACTACCTCAGGAGGACTTTTAAGGATGCAAACTCTCTGCAAGCAAATATTAGACTTGCATTTAAGTTCATGGATAAGGAGAAATTCTGCAAACTATTAAAAATATACTTATGACATGGATTAGAATATGCCCCTCAAATTTGACAGCACACTTAAAGAAGCACGAAGAATTAGTATAGAAGGTCCAGAGAAGGAAGATGATAATAACTGAACTCAGGCTGCTGAGTACTGGAATAGGTTAGAGGGCAGAAATTTGTCCTCCATTGAAAAGAGAAGATTAAGGGAAGATTTGATCACAGACATTAAGTTCTTGAACCAGACTGACAGTATCAGTAATAACTTTTCATTTGAGATGCAACGACAGAGAAACCAGTGGCCAAAACAACAAACTAATCAAGGAACTTGTTAGAAAAGATGTATATAAACACTTTGATAGTATCAACATAGTGGATGAATGAATTAGCTAAGTGATGACTGTGAATGCTGACAGTATACAAAACTTAAGAAGTTGTATGATAGAAAAAGCTCAAAAGATGGGGTCACAGAGATGTATAGCTCCCTCCACATACTGTATATTTACATAATAACACACACACACACACACACAGGCTTCTGTGGTGAATGGACCTGCCGAAGTTCAAATCCCTGACATGGCAGTTGACCCACAGCCAACCCAGCTGTTCATCCTCCCCCTGGACTGGTTGATAAATGGGTACCTGGTTTAGGCTGCGTTGTGTGGGTGTTTGTATATATAAACGTAAGAGTAAAGACATGGCACATATATATACAAGTCTAGGAGATGGGGCAACAAGAGTGTTAAACTTTCTCCAAGTCTAGGAGATGGGGCAACAAGAGTGTTAAACTTTCTCCCCATGACACATGAATAGTAATCATACATACATATACACACATACTACTGAACTTCTCTCATGTCTTGGAGGCTAAGAAATTACTCATGATGCACAACCCCAATTGCTAGTAGAGCTTTTAGGCATAATATGTGACTGCAGTTCTTGTATGACTCCCTCTAATTTAGACAACTACATCAAAGGGTTCAGTAAGACAATGATCTTGAAAGAAAATGGGTCTCCAGTTTTTGTGGATTCAGGAATAAGTACGGATGAATTAGAATACAACATTTTGTACAATCACGTATGTACATTTGAAAAACATTTAATTAGAATCTTGATTATTGACAGTATTGGAGAAACACCTCACAGAATATCAAATTTAGCAAACAGCCAAAAGCTCCAGTAGGAGGAAAATACACAGTATTGGGCAATATTTTAAAAGATATACAACATTATCTGTAGTGTTATCACATTCTGCTTCAATGGATGTTTTGGTGTTTTGTTTCATTTTGAATTGGCACTTGTAGATCCAGAGTATGATATTGCACTGGTAGTTCTTTTTTCTTAAAGGGTACACCTGCAAGGACATAGAGGAGTTTTAGAGATGACTTTCATAAACTAACTGATTTTATCCATTATGGAGAATATGTGACACCACACAACCTCTTACAGGTTGAGAAGCAGTTGCCTGATGATGGAACTTGGTTATTGCACACACTCATATTCAAAATAGATTTAGGAAAAGCCTAACTGGCATAATATAATGCTAGTTGCAAGTACATGTATCATCCTGCAGACCAATGAGTTTTTTCCATTTTTTGTTTTGCTCTAGAAAATGACAGTGAAGTTAATGTTATCCAGTAGTGACCTGCCAATAAATTAGATTCACATATACTCTGTAAACTTGCTGTAACAGTAAATCAAGGGAACCTTATTGTTCTGTAAGAGAATTACAGTTGTACTGTCATAATTGTTTACACTTTCCATCAGCCAAGGGAAAATTTTGTTGTTAAGTTGTTTCATCTTTATGCTATAAATCATCACCACAAACATATAATGTCTCAGTATCATCATCCACAAACATACAATATCTCCTTGTCTCACATAACACTTGACAACACGTAACTCACACAGTTCGTTCTTCGTAACTCTAGATTTTCCTGCAATAGATTGAAGTAGTAGGAAGGATATTAGACAGGAGCATTAGGTAGAAGCAGTGATTAGGAACATTAGGTCAAAGCATCAAGTAGAGGTAGTAGGTTGCTTTGTTAAGCCATTCCACTCTGACACATTCTATAAACATACATGAAAATGGGTTTGATCACTTTTACAAACATACCTTACCCACACATCACTAAGCTGGAAAAGCAATAATTCAGATAGAATCTTCAAGTTCTATTAATTGACAACCTTTCACAGCTTTCACACCTTGGCTTTCATTTATCCATATCATAACCACTGTAATTATTAGCACTGGTACTAGTTCATAAATATTTTCTGTTTATTATATACATTACCTTCAGTCCATGCCATTTTGCATAAGCAGAATCTTCCCCAAACAATGTAGTTGCTGATATTTATTGATATTAAATATGATTCAGTATAATGGATAAGCTTTATAATAGCATAGTACAGAGTTGCATTAAAATAGGTTTGCAGGATTTAATTGAAATTATGATGCTAAAATTTAGATAAAAAACACAGTAATGGTTGTTCAAATGATAGCTTAGATTTTATGTAGTGAACAAGAATTAACTTTATTTTCTTGTTTTTATTCAGCAAAAAATACACAGCAGTAAATCAGTACTCATTGTAAATAGTTATTGAGCTCTTTCAGGATTTTCAAGCAGTCATTTTACTTTGCCCTTTGACCATTAATGGTAATAGCCCCATGTCAGATGCTTCAGCACTGTAAGGTTGTGCCACTTTCCAAATGCAACATCTTATTCCCAACAAGGAAGTACAGTAGGGTCGTCATTTGAACTGTGGTCACCTGCATGATGTCCTTTTAGAATTAAGTCTTGTAACAATACAAGGAGAAACTAGTGATATGGTTTACTGATACCTTCATAGGTGGTGACAATCATGCTTATGACTAAATTAAGAATTTAATTCAGTTTTTCTAATTGAGTTGTAAGTATTCATTATATGTTCAGAATTTGGCAGCCAGTAAGAGGACACATTATATATATTACCTTAAGGAATTTTTTAGTTGTTTATATGTCTTTTATGTCTTCTTAGACTGATTTCATTCCCTATTTCTCACCAAGACAGGTATGGACAACTAATTATTGTGTGCAAGACTTTTTATAGAGCTTTATTTTTTATTTCATATATATGTACATATGTATACATTTTCTTCTGTAAGTAAAGATCTGTAAATGAGACCTGTTGATTTTGGTATTTAGCAAGGAAGTTTCTTGTTGAATTTTTGCTATTAAATGTTCATTTAGTGCCTGTAATAGCAATCTTCAACAGTTATATAAGATTATGGTGCTGAAAGGATTACTGGACAGATTGATACACTTCATTCTAACCATGCAAAATGCATGCTGAATAAATGTTAGACAAATGTGACATGTTTACTGCTTATATTGATCAGTAAAGGTATCTGGTAGAGAGAAGCAGGAAGAGTTTTAGCATGTTTGAGACTGTATGGATTAAGAAAGTAGTTACTCTTAATAGTGCAAAATTTTCCAGAAGGGAAAATGGGGGAGAGTTCAGGTTTAGGGAAGGAGCAAGTGATATAAATGATATGGTTAGGCAGGGAGTTGCTGTGTTGTTTTTCATCATAAGTGTTCATAGTTCAAGATGATGGTACAATGAGAGGTTTTGCCAGTAGAGAGAGGTCCATTAAAAAAATTATGAAAGGGGGTGATAACAATTAATGCCATTTTATGCAAATGATACTGAAATGTATTAAAGATATTGAAGAATGCATTACAGGCAAGTGTGAATTATCTTAGAAATAGAAACAAATAGAAGTAAAGATTATAGAATATTGAGGGACTAATTTGCAAATAAAATAGGATTGTAATCAAAATTGAAAATTATATTGTGAAGCAAATAAGTGATATTGTTATGTGTAAGAGAGGTGAATCAAAAGAATACATCTTATTTAAGTGGACAGAAGATGACAAGTTTTAAGTTTTAGAAAATGGATTGCATTCTTAATTGTCAAGACTGAATGGAGGATAGAATATTCAAAAGGGTATTGGATAATCATGACTGAATGGAGGATAGAATATTCAAAAGGGTATTGGATGGTAATCTGGTTGTTGGAATGTGCTGGGATACATAGAAAAAGCAGTTTCTGAGTGTTAAAATACTATTGGAGGAGAGTATGAAGCCCAGGTTTTATATTTTTTGTGTGTCTTCTGTGTATGTGTAGTGGATGTATGCGAAGAAACTTTTCCTTCTGGTTTAGACAGGGTGGAGCTGTGATCTGGATTTGTGTAGCTTAGCTCTTAACTGGTCTGTTACTTAGAACTAAAGGATATAAAAACTGCAAGCAAGTAAACAGTTCCTACATGTGTGATTCATATATAACTGATAAATTTCTTCACTTATATGTACATCTTTGCTTTCTCACCTTCATGAGGTAGTGTTAGGAACAGTTGAACAAACTGTCTCATTTGCATACATGTAGTCGCTAACTGTCATGTGTATATGTATATAATGTATATTTCATATGTATATAAACATATTGGGTTTTGGCTTAGGTGTATTTGAGAAATGCAAATGACACATAGTTTAAGTGCTCAGAGTGTGGTATGAAGAGTCAAGATAGAAAGAGAATTAAGAAGTTGAAAATATGGAGTGGTGAAAAGATTAGACAAAATGATAGGGACATGATAGAAGAGAGGAACATGAACTGTGTGCTTGTTTGAGATGAATAAGGTAACTTAGGACTAAAGTGGAAAACCACAGTTGTTAGTTGCCCACAGGGATTAAGTTAGTATAGTTTACATGAATGTAATTCAGAAGATTTAGAAGAATCTGTCAAGTACATCCAGTTGTGTAATGGAAAATGGCATAATAGATACTAATCAGTTGACGTGGTTGATTAAAAAAAAAATGTGGAGAACAATTAGCTTGCTGTTGGAAGATTATTATTATTATTAGTTTGGCATATCCATTTTAGGGGTAAAATGCAGAGAGAGAAAACGGGTAATACTAGTTTATTTTTACTTAAAAATTTTGCATTTATAAGATACATTAATGTAGTGTTTAGTCTTTAATGAGGTACAACATTTTTAAGAGTAATGCTCATTTTTGTCCATCAAAAGTGCCATACCTATTCAAAAATATTTTACTCTTTTTGTACAATTTTACTGTTAATGAACTGTGCTATATCCATAAAACAGCAGCAACTGTAGCAAGTCTTTTTTCATGATATATGATCAGACAGTATATCCCAATTATTTAAATATGAAGCCTAAATGATTTTAATTAATAAAGTTTTTGAGTTTAAATTATCAGTATGATAGTACTGTGTTCAGTTGTTTGTTAAGTGGTTGTGGTTATGATGAGCCTACAGTTTAATGGCTGATGGGAGATTCAGTACATAACCTTGTTTGTGGGAATGTGCGGATACATCTTACAACCTTATAATTACTAAAATAAATGGGAAATATTTAATGGCTGATGAGAGACTCAGTATATACCGTGGTTGTTGGAATAATTCCATGCATCTTACAGCTTTATGATAATCAGAATAAATGGGAAATATAAGGGCAGTATATATATTATAAAATAGCATTTTTTGAATTGTTTCAAAATTCAGTGAAACGAAAATGTTTTTACCACTAACAGTTGTTTTGCTGCTATGAGAAGTACCTAATCAAGTCTCAGTAAGAGAGCATAAAAAATTTGATACAAAAAAGAAAAAGGACATAGATCTGTTTTTGCCATCATCCACTACCACAGGATGTATCCTTTCATATAAGAACTCTAATGCTTGGATATTAATGTGACAAGAAGACCAGATTTCTGCATTTAAGTATGACAAGGTTAATGTTGTTAAGCATATGAAAGAATAAACCTGTTTGATAATTTCATAGTACTAGTTTGTTTGCTGAAGATGTGGAGTACAAAAGAGTATATGTGAGCAAACATAATATGAGTGATTTTTTGCTAAAAAACTTTTTGAACAGCAGCAGTTATTATTATTATTATTGTTATTATTATTATTATTATTATTATTATTATTATTATTATTATTATTATTATTATTATTATAATTGTTGTAATTGTTATATACATATCTGATCACAGATGCTGTCTGTAAGACTATATGTATTCTGTCAGATAGTTGGCTTAGGAAATCAAGAATATTGATAATAACTAATATTGATTGAATATTAATACTTTGTTTGGGTCTTGCAGACTGGGAAGTCATTTATGATACCCAAGCTGTCAACACTCAACATTGGAACAAACAGTTAGCTAGATCAGAAACCCACAAAGTCTTCAGTGAAAGTGGATGGTCATCCATATTACAAGTCCACATCAAATCTCAAGGGAGAGTGGACATCCATCACTGCACTGTCGTATGGGTACAGCATCTCCACTGAGAGTAGATGTCTTACTGTCACAAGTCCATTTTCAGTGACAGTGTAAATGTCCTCACCAAGGCTCCTGTGAGAGTGGATGTCCATCATTGTCACATGTCCTTATCATATGTGTGGTGAGAGTGGGCATCAATTACTGTTCAAAGCAAGTCCACGTGTGAATGGACTTCTATCACTGTCACATGTCCATGTCAGTTGTTCCATATGAGTGGACATTCACCACTGTTACAAGTTCACACATGTCTGGTGAGAGTGGACATCCAACACTGTACCAAGTCCATGTCAACTCTTCTGTGAAAGGGGATGTTCCTCACTGTCACAAGTCCACATTAAGTTTCCAGTGAGAGTGGATGTCCATCACTCACAAATCTGTATTGCATGTACCATGCAAGTGGGTTTATCTCACTGTTATAAGTCCATACCAAGCTTGCAATGAGAGTGGGTGTCCACAAGTCCACATCGAGTCTTCAGTGAGAGTGGATGGCCATTTGTCACAAGTTTACATCATGTGCACACTGACGGGTGGATGGTTATCACTGTTATAAATTTGCATTATATTTCCAGTGAGTGTGGATGGTTATCAGTGACTGAAGTTTATACCAAAGCTACAGTAAAGTGTCATCAGTAGTAGTCTTATGAAACTCCTGATGGTAATCATATCCACATTGAGTCTGCTGAAAACCAGCACAATAACCTCAGACTGTTGTGTTTGTCAAATTTATATAGAATTTTGGTTATTTGATACATAATCCTGCTAAAAGATGACACACTATGGAAATGCGATCAGCTCAAGTTTCCCTCAAGATGCGACTCTCAAGAGCTAAGCTCATGCAGCAGATCAGAGTCTACAGGAAATATGCAGTTACAACTCTGGTCCAAGTTCAAAATCTTCACTTTAGATATCACAGTGATATGCAGTCTGTAAGATCAGTGATTCATTTTCTAGAAGTAATTAAATAAGGCAATATTAAAGTTGTATGTATCTGATATGAAAGAAAACATTTTGTGGGTATTGTCTTTCAGTATTGTTAATCATTGTTTGAAAAACAAGTTGATGCTTTTTGAAACAAAATTTACAAAGTGAGAAGTATTACTGGGTATGTAACAGAGATTGATATTTCTTTTACATTTTTAGATATGAAGATGATGAACTGCTGTTTTGAAGTTCTCAGGCATTATCATATACAGTACTTAAAAGGTTATAATGAAATATTTCTCAGTTTCATAAGTTTAGAATTTAAATCTGCATCTTAAATGACTAACTAAAACAATTGTAAGAAGCTATAAATTAAACATTGAAAATTGTAGCTGCTACTGCTGAGTGTATGAGTACACAATTAAACTGTCACAAGAGTCCATTGAAAAAAGGTGCTACCGTATTGCATTTACCTATGTGCATATCACTTCTTTTTCATCCTGGAGTAAATGATCCTTTATTAGAACTTCAGCACAAAGCGGATAAAATGTGGATACTACATAAAGTGACCCGACACAAAACTGTAAGTGGCAGTGAAGAAAGTGGTCTATAAGTGAATCTTAAATAAAGCTTTCATTGTAGTTTCTGAAAGTTATTTATCAAAGTTACTTCATGTTAACCAGTGATTTATTAAAATGGGTTTTACATTTTGAATAGTTGATTAAATTAGAATAATTAGGTAAAAGAAAAGTGATGTTGACATTTGGATGAGAAAATTATTAGACCAAAAATTGCTGGCAAAGACTTTAGCAGCTTACAATGTTTTAAAGGTAGGCCAGCTCCTTCTAGATTAATTGAAACAAAGAGGATGAACTGTTCCAGTGATAATTCTAGGGGTCTTTTTGCCAGTCATGACAACCTACTTATTTCATTTTCTTTGAGCGGACCAATTTTATTATAGAATCTTAATATTGGGGCTGTAAGGGAGACTATAGCAGGATTTCAGAAGTTCTAGTATCACAGTCAGAACTTTTTTTTAATGCATTAATTCCAGAACAATTCTAAGGACCCCCTTTCTATTTTTGTATTTTAATTTTATCATCCTGGTTGCTCAATGCTTTATATAGTCTGCCTTGCAGCTCTAGCAGTGTTCAATGTTTTACAAATATTTCTGCTTTAAGAAATAAATTGATGAAAGCCATTTAATGGAAATAATTTTGGAAAAGAAGGACTTGTACGCTCCTTTTCATTATCATGATAATTTGGGCTACAGCAAAATTTAGTACAATTATACCATCAAGATTTGCTTATTTTAAGAACTAAAACTTCTAGCTTGGTAATATGCATCACAGTAGAACTTTAAAAATACGTTTTTGATATTAGTTGTATGTGTAGACTGCAAAACTTTGCTTCAGTTTATGAGTTCAAAGAACTTTAACTTCTACTAGTAAATGAACTATGGTACTTTTGAAATCATTACCTATATTGTCTGTTCATTTTGATACCAAGTCTATTTTCATGAATATCAGTGACATCCATTAATTTAGTTCTTGTTATTCCAATCAATTTAAAGATTCCACTTATTTATGGAAAGGTTTTGGATGAAAAATTAGAATTCTGTTGTGGTTCAAAACATATGTTGTTCACCTTGTTCATGATATCTCAGTTCACCATGTACTTACTGGCAGAAAATTATGTATATATTAGAGGTTCTTGGGGTAGGAAAGTAAATATATATAAATAGATTTTTTTTCTTACAGAGACCAACATGGTTTTGTTAAAACATGCCCCAATCCAGGCTTTCCATAGGTGTTTTTAGACTTGACTATTAAATGTAGAAAAGTTATAGGAAGAGAACTGCATAGCTTTGCCATTCAAGGAAAGTAGAAGGTTTCATAATAATTAGTCCTTATGTGGCTGGTCGCCAAACAGAAATGACAGTAAGCAGCAGCCACATGTGTGGCTGCAGTACAAGCCTTTGTGGCAGGGACACATATATTATGATCCTAATCTAAAATCACCAATTAAACATATAAAGTTGGTAATCTACTAAATCCATTATTCCTAATCACTTCATAAGCTTCAATATCAAACTCATAATTTATGAGTCTGTTTGACAATGTATTTTTGCATAAAAAAGAATGATGCATTTACAGTTGACATTGCGTTAACTGTTGTCAGTAGATTCATTTATATCTGTGTTAAACATTCTGTCATACATCTAGAACCTTCAGTTTCCAAAAGAAACCTGGATATTAGTCATTGCATTATCTTCATTGCAATATATGTCTTAAACATATTGGCACTTTTGTATGCTGAGATCTTTTACAGCAGTGAATCAGAAATCACTTACATATAATTACCTGTTTGTTAGAATATAGATACGAAACTCTTCTTTAAGAAAAATGAAAAATATCGGGCAGATTTCCTGCCATAATCTTTGTCACTCAAGAATTAAATAACTTAAACATGATGCTTAGCAGTGTCTTGCCATATTGGAACCTTGACCTTAGGTCAGTCAATCCATTGCCAGTTCTGATATGTTTAATTGGTAAAATAGTACTGGCTCTTAAAACAAAATAACATTAATTTAACAAAACTATGATAAAATCTATCAAAATTTAATTGACTAATTTTAAAGTAATGTATTTCTCTTGTTTACTTGGAGCAGTCCAATTAAAACTTCCCATTAACGGATTTTTCATAGAATCACAATGCGTGATGTGTACTTTTTACCCAATATTGTGATCCTGATTACTTTGGTATCATGGACATGTAATACCTGTATGTATTTTAAAGGTTCTACTGTAACATATATTTTACCATTGCATGGTCAGCACAGTAGTGAAAGTAATTCAAATACAGCTGTCCCATCTTTTAACAAGCATGGCTAAATTTGAATGAACCAGAATATTAGATTTTTTTTCTTATCTATTAGACTGCATTATTTAATTATTGGCATAATTGCCATCTTTGTATGTGGAGCATTATATTTGACTAAATAGGTATAGGAAACTTTCATGAGAGTAATAAATTACTTAAAACATACTTCTTGACTTTACAAAAAATGTAAATGGAAGGAATAGCATAATATATTTTAAAGTGTCAGAAATATTTGTAAATCATTTATTGCTCGTGTAGATAGATATTAAAGTCATATAGATTCTTGAATTATCATGGGAAAATAAGTTATATGCTATCAAAAAGTAAAAAAAAAAAATCATGCAGAAAAAGATATTGTAAATGATAGGTAATACCCTGAAAAATCTGTTACTGCATATAATCTAATTTTTCCATGCTTGCTTATGAACTGTGAAGGGACTAGGATTCAGGTTCTCAAATGTAGGATTCTGCTTTGAAAACTTTTAACTCAATAGACTATAAAGATTCCATTGTCCCCCCACAGTACCCAGTTGACCAGTCACCGTTGCCAAATCTTCTCTTGTTCATAATAGTCATATAAGTTAAGTTTGCAAGGAGAGAACACTGAAAGGATTCTAATGTTATATATAGCTAGGCTGTAGGAAAGCAACAACTAGTGCAGTTTAAAGAGATGCAATATGATTTTAGGAAATATCATTGTTTTCTCATAGATACTTGCCTCATATAATATGCTTTGTTTATTGTATACTGAATAAAAAATTATTATAAGCTTCATTTATATATGACAAATTTGTTCTTAAAAATCAAAATTTTATGATAATAGCATTTTTCAATAACATTTAAACTTGGTTTTGTATGACCTAAAAATTGTTGAACATGACCACAAATGGTCCAGATTTACTATCAACACAGTATATGCCCAGATGCAGTTTATACAAGGCTACAGTATACTGTATGTTAAAAACAGAAGTTCTTGTTGAATTATATACATACCCAAAGATTTAAACCTTATTTAATGCCAGTATGGTCAAATCCTCTCAATCCTGGTGTCCATAAGTCTCATCCAGTTGTTTCAACTTTAAGATAATTGGATTTCAATCTGGCTGAGGTGTAGTGGATGACAGTAGTGTAAGAAAAATTTCATTTAGGTTAAGTGGTCAGTTGTGATATGAGCCACAATTCTCTTCCTACAGAACTGATTCATCAGGATAATAAATGTTATGTTTGTTAAAGAGTATATTTTTCAGTTATAAGGTAAAGTGCATGGATCCTAACAGGGAATGCTGACTGCATTTTCCTGTAATGAAAGAGAAATTCCAATTACTATCAGCAGAGAAAAAAATTAACTAACAAAGTTACTCAGTAGTTATAGATTGTAAGGATTATTGCATATTTCATGTCAGAAGTTGATATAATATTTGATTGATAACTTTAACTGTACATGTACAGGTTTTAGAAAGTGGTCATACAAAACCCAATGGTTTGTGCAAAGGATTAAGCATACTTTTGTGTAAATAAATGAAAAAAAAAAGGCTTCAATAACCAACACAGTTTTCTTTGAGATGGTAAGCACACAGGTCTTTACAAAAACTGTTTTCTGTGTATTGTTAGTATTCAGCTGTTGAACCATGAGCATGCTTTTGCTTCTTTAAGTGTGCTAAAGCTGAACATTGAAGTAATCAAATGGAAATGTTTTTTTTTAAATAAAACTCCATCATCAATAGGAACAAGTTCTCAGTGCTTGTAGAACTCCAAATTCACTTGTTCCTCCCAGGAATAACTATGTTTCACAGTACACCTCTTATCATTGTGCTCTGCATGAGAATTTGAAAAAAAAAAAAAAAAAAAAAATTGTTGTGGAGGAGTCATATTATTAGTCAATTCTTAAAATATGAGGCACAACATTTGAATGTACATTTTGGAGAATGAAAAGTTGCTTCTCTTTGAGACATTATTCCTCAAACTTTGCGAGAATCTCTAGAATCCATGAGAGTGAAAAACCTCTAGTTGTATGCTTTCTATTGAGGTAATTGCTTCTCATCCTTCACTAACTATGTATATGGTGTTATGCCTCCTTGCCTGGTCCAAGTCTCCCCATTGACCAATGAACAATCTCTACAGGGTAATGTCATCCTACTGGCCATCACGTTTGTACTGACCCATGGAATAATTCTTGGAACATGGAAATCACAGCAATGGTGGTTATCAATAGTTAGTTAAGTGAAGGTTTTCCAAAGGGGAAACAAAAATCTTGGAAAACTGCTCACAGGACACTTCCATGAAGAAAAATATATTTTTAATCATTGGAAACTACAATCCAGGAATTCTGTTCACAGTACATTCCCATGAAGAGAAACAGGTTTTCATTCTTCAGAACTTACAGTTCCTTCTAAGGTTGGTTCACCCCATGAGCTTTGACAGCATTCCAGCATGGAGGAAGAAGAAGGTTACAAAAAACTTTAACGGGAGAGGATAAAATAAGGCCAAATAAAGTAACAAGTTATCCTGTAACACAATATGGTCCACCTACCCAGGAGGAGGCAACCCAGCACCACACAAGGTTGATCCTCGACACCTTGATTATGGCATTATCTAATGAATATGTCAAAGACTCATTTTGCTGAACTCCTCCAAGTAAGGGTTCCTCCGAAAGTCAAAAGTGAAAACTATATTCCTAACATTATGTACCCAAAAATTAAGGCCAGATTGTGGCTACAAAACAAACTTCAATCTAGGAAGAGATGTTCCTTGCTGAGAGAAGTTTTAATCTTCGTGGACGAACAAGTATGTTCCCCCTATGCTTTCTGGTGACTTTTGCTCTGCGACAATGCAGACTTAGGTTTTGGCTGCTGCCGATATCTGGCCTGGAGGGATGCAAAGGCCTCTGGTAAAAGGGAGTAATTACCTGAAGGGTAAATGTTATGGAGGAAAACTTAGCAGATTACCAAGGAGAAGTGGGAGACCAAATTGCAAGTGGAAAGATGGAATGAAAAAGATTTTGAGGAATTGGGGCCTGAACATGCGGGAGAGTGAAAGTGCATGGAATAGAGTGAATTGGAATGATATGGTATACTGGTGTCAACGTGCTGTCAATGGACTGAACCAGGTTATGTGAAATGTCCCGGGTAAACCATGGAAAGGTCTGTGGGGCCAGGATGTACATAAGGAGCTATGGTTTTGGTGCAATATACATGACAGCTAGAGACTGAGAGTGAGCAAATGTGGCCTTTTTTCGTCTGTTTCTTGGCACAACCTCACTGATGCAGGGGTGGCAATGCTGTTTTCTGTGGGGTGGGGTGGTGCCAGGAATGGATGAAGGCAAGCAAGTATGAATAAGTACCTGTGCATATGCATGTGTATGTATATATGTTGATATGTATATGTATGTATGTGCTTGTTTGTATATTTCTGTGTATATGAGTGGATGGGTCTTTCTTTGTTTCTTGGCGCTACCTTGCTGATGCAGGAAACAGCAATCAAATATGCAGGAGGGTGAAAGGTGTGCCCGGAATAGAGTGAAATGGAACGATGTGGTATACCGGGGTCGACGTGCTGTCAA
>JAYMFT010368567.1:0-21713 GCA_038088735.1 Panulirus argus
TTATTATTATTATTATTATTATTATTATTATTATTATCATTATTATTATTATTATCATTATTATTATCATTATTATTCTTATTATTATTATTATCATTATCATTAATATTATTATTATCATAATTACCAATTTATCATTACCATTATTATCATTAACATTAACATTATCACAGAAACGATACTTTCTTATTCTTGTCATTATTTCCTAATACTATTAACTACTACTGCGTCCACAAGTAACTTTGCCGCTAAAGTTATTACCAGTGCATCAGTGGTGATAATTTCGGCATGATGTAAATTCTTTTTTTGATCATAACATTACTAAATATCACTCAGTCTTTCACTGCCTTGTCTCCTTTCCTCGTTCCCCCTGATATACCCCGTCCAGTCCGGCCCGTAGCCTCGTCAGGCAGACACATCGCCTTCCAGTATTATAAACTCACGACAAAGGCGAACCGTCTGCTGGGGCGACAATTTCTCACGCCATCCGTCTATTGTGGAACGCGGCGGGGGATAGAGACTGTTCCGGCGCCGTTAACGTCGCTATTTAGCCCCGATGAATAGAAAGGGGGTGAAGAGGGGGTTGGAGGAGGACTTTTACGGGTGACTGCAGAACACATAGGACTAAGGGAAGGAAGGGGAAAGGGGTATAAAGGATTGAGGGGAGGGGAAGATCGGTCTGGTCTCGGCTGGCGTACCTAAGTGTCGGTCCTTCGATGTTTGTTTCCAGATTCTCAGATTGCTGACTCTTTTGTTTTCCTTTAACGTTTATGCTGTCGCCCTAGATATGTTTACAGGCGAAGGGTGAAGGGGACTACTGACTACACACGGAGCCTGGAGGATGTGAAACGGGTGGTCGAGGAGCACAGAGAATTTGAACAGAGCGGCTACTGCCTTAAAGAAGTGAAGTGCCTACACATGGAGTCTGCAGGATGTGAAGTGAGTGAGTGCATAAGATGCCTGGGGAAGGAGGTAATGTGAAAGACTGCAACCTCAGCCTAGATACGGAGGAGGAGTCCAAGCGGTGCCTGGAGGGACTTCAAAACAACAGCGAGCCTCATCACCCTGCGTTGCTAACTTGACAGGTTTATTGGCTCCCTCATTGCCAGTAATACCAACATGTGACGGGACCCAGGCAAGGTTCACTCGGATACCATTACCAACTATAATGTATTAGTGTCTTAAAACTGATGAACAAAAAATGGTTAGAAGCTGTGTTTATTCGGTGATGTGAATATATAACATTTTTACACTTATTATTCTTTACATCATTTATTTCATTACTTGCAGGATTTAGTGCAAGATGCTTAACGTAATACTGATACTTTTCATTGGCTAATATGCACTATAAATATCAAAGAATATTGTGTCTGTAATTCCTCATCTGTACAGGAGTCATCGTGCGAGCCACAGTTGAAACTGACGCGAGTCCACCATGGGAAAGTTTAATAAGCTGGTGTGTGTCTGATGGAGGAAGCCAACGGCTCATCATCAGACGTTCGATTAAGCTTAATCCACCTAATCACACAATATATTACGAACAGTAAACTGTTGATGCAAAGAATATCATCTAAATATAAGTTTATTTCTATTCCTGGAAAGAGAAAGAAGCAAGTGGACCTGGAAGGGTGATTGTCGACTGTTCTCTTCAGAGACTTGACCTTTTGGAAAAGGCAAGTTTTCAACTTTCTCCAAAACTTTTACTTTTCCTCTCCTCTCCCATACCTCGCGACGTCTTTAACCTTTTTTTTCTTTTTTACGTTTCATTTAAAGTCCAGCCCCGATGAGAACTTTTTCCGAGAGTGGAGGCTCCGCGATACAGAGAGAGGTGGGCAAGTGGTGCGTTGTCGTTTTAGAAGGAGGAGGAGGCGCCGAGGAACGTGTATCTACAGCCCACGTCCGTCTGGCTGTGCTACAGAGCAGGTGTCAGGTGGGTGACCACCCAACCACACAAACACTATATACGCTCCGCTAGTGGAGCGAAACGAGCTCCTCTTACGCTATACTTGCGAGGGTGTCTGGCATGAGGCTGGAAGCATAGAGATTCTCACTCCATCACTCTTCTCAAAGTTGCTTCGATATGGTAAACAATACGCCGTTTGTTAAGGTATATAACTCCAAAAAGAAAATGTTCAGAAAGCTCAACAGTTGGACAGGAAAAAGAAAATATGATCAGGACGCAGGACTCCTCGAAGTCAGTGCAAGCGGTGCATTCTTGTGGCTGTGGGTGTCTTTCCTCAGCACCTCCCGGAGGTCGGGGTGGGGGTGAGGGGGCTCTGTACATTCATCTTCCCCCCCCTCCCTCCCAACAAGACACACAGTAAAAGGTCTTGTACAACAATACTTCCCCCTCCCCCACCCCACCCCCAACACCACCACACACACACACACACTCATGTCCTCACCTACAGACCGTTGCGGTAGGTTGGGTCCCAAAACGCCCTCACAAGGCAGCCTATGGGACCAATATCTTGATAGCCTCCCTCACCCTCCTCAAATTCCCTGCCATTCGTGCCCTCCCTGCCTTCATCCTCCCTTGTCTTACCTTCGTCCTGAGTCCCTGCCGCGGCCCCTGAGGCCTCCCAAGAGGCGTGGGCGTGTTGTGGTGCGCTGGCTGACGCCGGCCGCTCAGGTTACCGGCTCCGACTGTGTGATAAGTGGCAAGTGGGTGGGAGGCGCGACGGGTGCAAGCGATACCCCCCTCCCTTCCCCTCCCCTCGCCAAGGATTACCTACCTACCCACCGAGGCCTCCCGCTCTGCCTACTTACAGGGAAGGTCTTTGCTTGCCTGCTGTGATCTTCCTGTCACCTTCCTCTCCCACCAAACCGAGCACCTGCCTATGTCTTGCCCCGCCTGAATTTCCTCTTCCACCTACGGTACACCAACCATCCCACGTCCTGCTCCACTCTCTGCAGCATTCCTACGAATCCTTCCCCCCTCCCTCCAGGGTATCTACCTATCCTCCCCTCCCTCCAGCCTCCCTGAGTATCCTTCCCCTCCCTCAAGGCTAGTCATGTATCTCTCCTCTCCCTTCAGCCTTCCCATGTAGTCTCCTCTTCCATCCATGCCACCTACCTACGTCTCTCTTCCCGTCGCCTTTCATCTTCCTGCGTTCTTTATGAGTCGTGAAGCGGGAGGTGCGACTTGTCAGCCCACATTCGACTAGTGAGCACTACAACCAGCGACCAGTCTGGTGAGCGAGTGCTACAACCAGCGACCAGTCTGGTGGGTGAGTACTATAACCAGCGACCAGTCTGGCGGGTCGTTGACGGTTCCCGGGTACATCTATGACACCAGACGAAGACTAGCCGTCGGCTGCGCTGTCGTTAGATCGTTACGCTGAACTACCCCTCCTTACAAACTACCTTGAACTACCGAGGTTGTCTGCGATCACGACACGGAACGGAGTGAACCGGGACTGCAGTAAACCGCGCTAGGGAATTACCAGCAATCATGGACGGCAGTTAAGGCACCACAACAAACACAGTTATCCTGCTGGAGCCTTCCACGGCAGACACGAAACCCAGTAACCCCGTGTACCAGGGGGAAGGCGACACCGTGTTCCCCACCTGGGGGCCTCCGCAACGCCTGGAGTTCACGTTCAGGAAAAAAAAAAATCATGTCAGAAATATATAAATCAGGCACAAGAGGCTGACAGTTACCAAAGACTGATTTTCTGAGAGCAAAGGTTATCTACAAAATACCCCTCTTGGAAGCTGCGGTCATTCGATATATCCTCCCTCACCGGGGTAGGCCAAGGTGGTGCTCCCTCTCCATTTCTCTGTCAACGCCGTCACGCCACACAGCATGAGGCACCTCTGTTCACTTTGTACCTGGTCAGGTGTAGAAATACTAACGTGCACAGAGAATTCTTAAAAGTTCACGCTCCTCAAAGCCGTCCCATGATGATCCCCTACTCATGCATCCACACTGGATTTGAATAAACGGAGGACTGTGCAATGTAACGGTTAAAACTGCGAAAATATACAGGTCATCCACGCTACTTGTACAACTTTTGTACCAGTAAAAGGCTCAGTTAAGTACATCTGTGAGGTTGTTTTCCCACAAGAGGCAGATGTTATCTCTTTAGCGTAAAAGCTTCCATCTCTAAGACAGACACCCACACCCGCTTTACCCTACACAGAGCGGCAGAGTACCCCTCCCTGATCCACACAAGCAGAAACGTCCTCCTCGACACAGAGGGGCAGAATCCCCCTCCCCGACACAGAGGGGCAGAATCCCCTCCTCTGACGCAGAGGGGGAGAGCCCACTTCCCCAGACATAGAGAGGGGCAGCCCCCACCCCCGACAGAGAGCGACAGTACCCCCGACTGGTAAACAAACACAGGCCTGCGGTCTGCCTGCCACTCGCCCTCCACAAGTTACGACCGTCTGCGGTTTGCCTTTCCTTTAGGCCTGAGTGGTGGGCAGGCGTGAGTGGTGGGTTGGCCAGAGTGGTGGGCTGGCCCGGTCCGGCGGTGGGCGCACGATGACCAACACATGTACCCACCCACGAAACACATGTAAACACCCACGTGAACGTTCAAGGAACTACAAATGTTAACTTGCCGACCTCCACATGTAAACAAAGACACGGACACAGAACCACGTGTCCTGTGTACTGGAGATTCAAGATTCACTGAGTGTTTGCAGTGTAAACAGTGAACTTCTTTACTCCCGCTTGTCCTGCGAACAAGTACAATAGTTACAGTTTTCTCCGGCAACAAGGACAATAACGCACTGTGTCCATGGGAACAAACACAGCACCATAACGTCCCCGTGAACAATTACGACGACCTTCTCTCGGAGATGACTTTAAGATGAAATGAAATCAACACAAGCACAACCATCTGCCATCACATCACACGTGAGGAACATCAGGCTCATACAGGTACTCACCTGCCATACAAGAGACTATGTAATGCATGGAATGAAACTTACGCCATGAACCAAATTTTTATAATTACTTAAGCAATCACAGAAGCCTACTGAGGTCTGGCAAAGATCCTTTGTGATCCCTGTAATCCTTTTGCGCTACCGCTCACAGGATGAGCTTGGAGTGCACAATTAATTTGCCGGGATTACCGGCACAAATCAAATCAATGGGAGTTTGTCCCTCCCGTTGATGATGGACCGAGCAGCGGTAACCTTTGCCAGTAGAATTCCTCTCACAATCTATAACATCACGTCCTTGACTCTTGTAAACTTAATGAATTCAGAAATAATTCCTATCGATTATTACAAGATATGTGTAAGCATTTCCTGCATAACAATGTCTTAACTCAGATACTTGAACAACATCCTTATTTTGCTTGTTGTAAATAGATCGTAAATCCAGTTTATCCACGAATTGTTGCTCAGCCTTTCTAATGGTTCACTTACTATGTGAGTTTTTGAATAACTCATTCACTGTTGCCTACACTAGTTCATAATACTCTCATTATGTTACGTTTAATGTAACTCAGCCGCTGAAGCCCCACATTCCCTGGACCTTTTGTTCACTCTGTATCCTCTTTCCCGCCACTGTCCACAGAACGGGCAGGAGTGCACGATGAACTGCCTCTCTTGTGGCAAAAAAAGAAAAATCATGGCAGCCGTTACCACCGCATACTTTCCCGGCAACAAATACAACACTACGCTGTCCACCAAGACGGGGGTTGGTTGGTGATCCCCTGAAAGTTAACTAGAGCACGGAACACACAGATTAGTCTAACAGTCATTCAGGTATATTTAGAGCACCTCAGACTGTTAACCCTAACCTCAACACACACACACACACACACACACACACACACTCTTTCTCTCTCTCTCATACATTCGGAACAAAGCCGTATGAGTAAATGTCATACAACTTTAAACAAAAAGTGAACATGAAGCTGAACGATAAAACTTAGTGTTTACATATGCACTCTGGATAACTTGGGTACAACAGTTCGACTCCATCCTCACAGTAAATGCCGGTTCGATCAACAGACCATCTGCGTCTGAGCCTAGTTGCCCGTTTTCAGTTCGAAGGAACATGTGCTTCCACCAATAAACCCCTTGAGCACGAAGGTAGACCCTTGAGCACAAAGTGGCCTAAAGGGCGCTAAAGGGTAGTATCGTAGTGTTCAAGGGTCATACAGATGTACTCATGGGAGGTACTGTCGTGTTCAAGGGTCGTACCCAAGGGAGAAAACCGTGCCTGGTTTGGCTGAGCGGACGGCCTCTGTTAAGGGCAGTCCATTACCGGATTACCTCCCACCTGGCCCTCCCACTGTGGGTCTCTTGGTCTTTAAACCATTCTTCGTAACCCATGTCTGATCGGTGATAGAGCTCTCCCGCCTTTCCTAACTTCCGATATTGATATCTAACTCGCAGTTCGGTGTCCCTAACTCGCTCCCCTTAAAGCTGGTAACTTTAAACACAGACGCATTGGTTCACTATCGCTTACCTTACCGTATAATTTCTGGTACCCTTGTCGGAACTCTTACAGTTATCCTGGCAGAGTCCCTGGTACGACTTACCATAAAGCAAAATCCATAATACAAGGACCATTTTCTCTTCAGTACGCTTTTGCGTCGCTAATTCAGCTAACCAAATTCCCCAAATTAGTCCCTGAGATCCAGCCATTTCACTCGACCCTCTGACTCCCTATTCAGTCCTCTCTAACTCCCAATACAGTCGTCCCTACAGCTCCCCACTGAGCAGGGCGGTCACGTCTTACGATAATGGACCTATTCTCGCGACTCTTGCAACGCCGACAGCCGCCCACCATTACGGGTTCCAAAGGGTCTCATTAGCCGGGTGCGTCGCACAAGTGGGGATCTAGGATGTCACCTAGTCCTACGCCGCCGCCGACAGAACATTAGCGCTCTGACCTCCGAGTCAATCTGATGCCTTTGTCCAAAAAGGTATCCAGAGACTGGTCTATGTTTTTCAAGTCTTATACTCTCTTTTGATTGCACGACAAAGCGAAAGTTTTATTGGTTTTAGAAAAAGAGAAATTGACAAGGTTAGGAAGGAGGCGGTGAAAGTATGTGATCTTGGAAAAGAGGACTTTGTGCAGATATACAATGAGAGATTAAGTGAAGTAAAGTTTTTGCTTCAGTCATAATGGAACATTCGATATTATTTCTTCCTAATCCAGTGGGATACGCTGGACAATTTCCAGTCTAGTCGGTCACTCTGTATTGTTCGTTTCGAGTTCAGTCTGACAGCCTACGCGTATATCTCTTGTTCCAGTCGGACAAAATTGGATAGTTTAATGGGCTACACGGGATAGCTCGTGTACATTCAGTGGTACATCAAAAATCATTCCCTCTTCCAGCCAACGAAAATATGTGTATATTTCATATATCATTTACCTTTCAATGAAACATCTGTTATCGTTAGTTTCCAGTACTATACATAACTGTCAGCTTTCTGTTCTCCATTTCAAAACAACATGCAAGGTTGGCTTTCGCTTCCACCAGGGACATTCTGACATTGCTTCTAGTCCAGTGATGATCTCATTTTTTGATACTTTGTTTCCAGTCTAATGGAACATTTCGAATCGTTGATGTTCGGCACATCGAGACATTCAGCTTTGTTTGTTCGAGTCGAGTAAAACATATTACTGAGTTTGGCTCCAGGCTAATGGAACACTGTACAGTTTATCGTGAATATTCTGTCACCGACACACATAGATATTGCGAACAATTATTCCGCTAATTGGATTCTCGTCTAATTACTCTCCGCCGAGCATTTAATGAAATCATAATCGAAATAAACCCAATGGATCATTACCACATCAAAAACAATATACGTCCACTGACTGAAGGTAAATTATCAAATGCCTTCCTTTGTGGAGAGAGATCATACCAACTTTACTGGCTTCACTATATTACCAATCAATCAACCAGCGACCTCACATTAGCTGCGGTTTACCAGCCTTGATTAAAAATGGTTCCATGGGGTTTCCACTCTCTAGCGATTGGATCTGTTTGCACTTGTCCATGAACTCTTACAACACCACATTCATAACCCCAGAACGCACTGGCTGTACACACGGATTGTTCTTACCTGCTAAGGTGTGTGTGTGTGTGTGTGTGTGTGTGTGTGTGTGGGTGGGTGTAGGGCTAAAACCTTCCAGTAACCATCAGCGTCTCAGAAAGATATTAGCACCTTAACAAAGCTGACTGGAGGAACTTTTGAAAATTCTTTTCTGACTTTCAGTGAGTAAATCACTGTCTCTTGTGTGGTGATGCTTCTATCTCCGCCAAACACACAGCAGAGGTCACTTCTACATGAGAAGGAACATCTGTCTTATAGCTTCCCTGCTTTATACCTAGTTATTTCTGGGTCATCCAGCTTGTGTCGGGCTGCCAGTGGTACCATTTTGTAAGGAATCTACTGTCTTCCAGTATTCTCACATGACCAAAAACAATCTCACTTAACGTCTACCACAGAAGTTAATGATGTTTTCCGCTTCAGTACCACCTTCCTGTTACTTCAGTGCTCACTATTCCTTTTCCAGCCAATTCTTTGGTCAGGAAGAGAGTCGTCATTTCAGGAGCCTGAACGTCCGTACCCATACACAGTAATAAGTCTCAATACACAAAGTTAACATTGTATGAAAGTAACTGAACTACGTGTAGACCGCAATGTGAATACCACAACGTGGATATCTCAATGTGTATACCACACTGTACTTACAAAATCATATCTTAAGACAGAAATAAAAGCTGTCTTCTCCCTCTCCTTGTTTCCACTGTCCTTAACCCGGCTATATGGATCCAAAACTAAGAAGCGTCCTTTCTGGGGTCGTTGGCTGTGTCTTCTCAACTTCGTCAGTGTTACTCCTTTGTTACCAAGGCTGCCGACCATCGCTTTCTTCTACAGCATAACGATACGACCCTTGAGAAAAATGCTGCAATCCTTGGGTATGATGGAGTGGTCTTTAAGCTAACCATTACGTGCCTCGTCTAATGCCAGACCCACGGATCGCAGAGCCGTGCTCAAGGGTCGTCGGCTCGTATCTAAGGGTTGTAGTGGCATGATCTAGGGTCGTAGCGTCGTGCTTAAAGGTCGTTGCGTCGTAGTCAAACTTCACAGTGTCGTATTCAAGGGTCGTAGAGTCTTGCTCAAGCTTCATTGCGTCGCGTTCAAGGGTCGTAGAGTCTTGCTCAAGGGTGGCCGAGTCGTGCTCAAGAGTCGTAGCGTCGTGCCCAGAGATTTAATTACACTCGACATTCTTCAGCGTGGCCTGGCCACAGCAACAAAGCCCCGCCGCAAGTGACACCGTGGACGGGGAGCGCTGGAAAGGCTGAGGACCACGTAGGAAAAAAAATCCCGAAGAGTGTGTCTGAGGCCATCTGTCACCCTCGTCTGCCCACGTGTTGTTCCTACTGTGAGGTCTATACTTGTTTCCGTCCACCCCTAAACTTATACCCTTCACCTGTGCGGCAAGCTAAATACTTTAGCTACGCATATGTAGACAAACGAAGATTTTATGACTGAAGCCAAAACGCCAGCAGTGTTGGATGAGCAGGACTGCGGTCGGGATCTGTCTCATCATTCTTCTGGAAGCAATGGCCGCGTCGCCCCACCCATACCTCAGCTTGTGTTTCTTTAATTTCACGGCCATTTCCACTCTACTCTCTTAGACGTCTTCATAATATATAAATACTCTGAAGGCGAAATAAAGAAAACCGTAATCTGGGTCAACAAGAAAGCTATATATGTTTATGGAAGATCGAGTTCCTGTGAGAAGTTTTACGACCCGGAGTTAACGTCAAGCTGCTGACAATCAAGGTTGTGGAACAGAGTCATCACAAAATACTCTATTCCCGAGCTGAAAATACTCTCGTGTAACCTAAATTATGTTCTCAGACCCAATAAATCCACAAATAAACATCAAATAAATAAAAATCTTTCAACAATAAATACGCTTTGAGTTACACCGTAAACATTTTGATCGCTGGCAAAAAACATTAAGCGAGAAACGGGTATTCGAGTCTGGCAATATATTTCCCGCAACACCAATTGTCTGGTACACCGGTGAGTTGTAATTCATCAACGTAGGATATTTCAATTTTGCTGGATGCGCTGCCGTAATAACTATTGCCACATTATTAAACATGAACCGTGAAAAATGGCTGGAAAAAGTACAACACGTCAACACGCATAAGATGAAAAATTGGTTTCAAGAGGCAGCGAGAATTTGAACGCTTGGGAAAAGGGCAGCGGGGTTAACAACTGTGTTGTGAGCTGCGGTACCAAAATGCGAAGAGAAATTCTTGACTCCCGAAAGCCTGACTGAAATAGCGTTATTTTGTAACTCATTGTTTCATGGAGCCCAAGGGAGGCCATGATATATGTTTACAGCAGCAGGGAGAGGGATTATACCTGTGTCATGGACAAATGATGCTCTGCCCTCCACAAACACAAACGCAAAAAGACGACTGCCAAACAAGTGCATGATTCAGACAAATGCTCTAACCTTACCTCCTTGTATACACCTGTAAATATATACATGTAAAACATAATGAATACGTAAATCAATACACGTAGAGACAGTGTCAAACTGTGTATTGAGTAGTTGAGATGAAGGCGGATGAGGCCAGGAGAAGGAAAGGTTGGAGGGGGAGAGATGGAGAGGAAAAGAGTGATGGAGAAAGATGGGAGGATTGGGGAGGAAAAGAAATTGTTGGAGAAGCGAGGGTTAGAGAAGAGAGGGTTGGGGAGAAGAAAGGGTTGGGGAGAAGAGAGGGTTGGGGAGAAGAGAGGGTTGGGGAGAAGAGAGGGTTGGGGAGAAGAGAGGGCTGGGGAGAGGAGAGGGTTGGGGAGAAGAGAGGGTTGGGAAGAAGAGAGGGTTGGGGAGAAGAGAGGGCTGGGGAGCAGAGGAGAGGGTTGGAAAGAGACTAGAGAGTTAAGCAGGAGCCATTCGGCTGAAAATACACAGTTTAGCTATTACAGAACTGGGAGGTCTTTACCGTCACTAGTTAACTATTTATAAAAGATTAAGATCAAAGTAGAGCTGGATATCTCTCAGCTTTGTGTATGTGTGCGTGTGAAGGGGTGTTAAGGGAGGCAGGGGCATAGGAAAGAAGGTAGATCAGGGGAAGGAAAGAGTGTTGAAGGCTGGGGTATGTAGAGGAGAGTGATGCAGGGGAGAGGGGAGGTCATGGAAGAGGAGGATGGGGAAAAGGACGTATGTACGAGATCGGATGGATGGAGGGAACAATGGAGCGGCTGCAGCTGCTTCCCACAGTTTCAATGTCGAGATCAACAACACGAGGATTGACCATTATGATACCATTATCCCTCGGACAGCAAATCTACGGAATTCTTTTCTTTCTTTCGTCTTTTGCTCTTCCTATACACCTTCCTCCTTTAAAATTCTGTTCGAGAAACACCTGACAAGCTCCAATCAATTTCTTGATTTGTGTTTCTGATCATGTATTTTTCTTTTAACCCACATGGGTATGGTACTGCCCGTGCCATGTTGATCACGGGCAGAGAGAGAGAGAGAGAGAGAGAGAGAGAGAGGACTTTAGGAAGGGAACAGTGTACTGTTGAGAGCTGTAGTGGTGGACGGAAGTGAACTATACAGAACAGGGGTCTACGGAGGGAGCGTTCAGATGAGGAGTGTATGGGAAGAGTTGCATGAAGAAGGTCTTCGTATTAAGGTGCAGGAAGGGAAGGTTACACGTGAAGGATACTGACAGGGGCGGCGTGGGAGGGTCTCGTGAGCAATGGACGGAGAGGAAGGAGAGGCGAGTGAAGTGTCATGGAAGGAGTGCTGGGAAAGAGGATTGTAATGACAGGAATATAGGAAGGAACTGTGAGAAAGGAATTCTTAGACATGAAGCCTGGAATGGAAGGAAGGTAGAAGCGCATGAAGGGAGGAGTGAATGCGCGGAAGACACCTGGCTCTTGGGGTAAAGAACCACAAGGACGGGTGAAGAGACGATTAGGATTAATGGATAGGAAGCCTCTGGTCCAGAGGAAAGGCGTAGGATATCATGTGATGTAGATGGAAGGGGTCTAAGGTAGAACGGTTTGGTTGAGAGAAGCTTAAGGGACGGGGGATACGTTGGGGAGAGTAGAGTTCACTGGGAAGGGTAGAATGTAATGGGGAGAGTAGAGTGCACTGGGGAGGGGGTTGTGTTGGGTTGGGTGTAGTTGAGAGGCAGGCGGCAGGTTTGAGGGAGACCACTAATCCCCCGCTGAGAGAGGGAGGCACGGAGAGGATGCGACTCTCTCCACCCATAAAACGGGACCCAAGGCCTATACAGCGGAGGGAACGGCACAAAAATTGGGAATTTCTCTGACGTGAAACTGGGACACGCAACGAAGATGTCAGCCCATTAGGGAGGCACAACGCAAGAGCCAACCACACTAAGAAAAGACAAGGGATATCGAAACTTAATCGTAACGCAAACACTGTAAAGCATTATATTGCTGATACAAGACAACTGACGTGGGAAATGTCTGAGGCGTGGAGGCTGTAATGAGCCATCCGCGGAGGAAAGCCGGGAGAGAAGACCGTTGAACCGAGGAAAGCAAAGAGGGGAGGCCTAAGCACCCTGAGGCCTCAGAAAGGGAAGCCCACTTCCCTTAAAAGATATGGGGAGGTGAGCCCTACCTACCTACCTATCTACCCTCTGGGAGATCTACCTACTTATCCTGCTGGATGAGGGGGTCAAGGCTCCCCACACGGCCATATATCAGGGGGACCCGTGGAAGATAGACAGGCGGCACTCGAAGTCCTTCAGCCGGGCCACTCCAACCTGAGCCTGCCCATCACCTTGCATCAGCCAGCGGAGGGTTGTCGAGAGAGAGAGAGAGAGAGAGAGAGAGAGAGAGAGAGAGAGAGAGAGAGAGAGAGAGAGAGAGTCAGGAAATAGATAAGGAAAAAAAATACAGAAAATAGAAGGAAGGAAGGAAGCAAAGGAAAGAAATGAAAGACGAGGAAAACGTGAGGAGATAAAGGACTAGTGATGGAAATGTGGAAGGAGGAAAGGAAAGACAAATGGAAAAGAACATGAACACTGGAGGGAAGGGAGGAGGATAAGCAGGAAATCACCAAAACTACTATAATGACGAACGCAAACCCGTGAGATATGAGGGAAAATGAAAAAAAATCATAAATTCAGAGAAAAAAATGAGAAAGAAAATGAAGAATCAGAAAGATGAAATGTGAGTGAGAACGAAGACATGATCCAGAAATAGACTCATCTTTTGGTACAAGGAGAGGCAATACATATCTACCGACGTCTGTCTCAGGGTCTCCTCATCTCTACGCGCGCAGATCCGTCTTGGACCGCTCATGAACAAGGCCGTTTACATTTCTCTCATTCACGAGTGGAGGCAGAAGCATTATTCATTTGTGATACTAGAATGGACACATTTATTCTCTCTTAAAGCAAGACGAAAGAAAGAATAAAAAAAAAAGTAGTTTTAAGAGTTGCTAACCAGACGACCCAGCGACCTATCGTAGCCCAGGCCGGGGTGAGCACCTCCCATGACGGAGGCCAGTTAACGTCTGTCACTAATTCATACAAGAAAGGTTGGGGCCGTCCGAGGAATTATTGAGGGGTGATCTGCAGGAGCCGGGGCCCAACCTTCGCCAGGCAGGTCCTCCTTCCCTTGGGCTATTGATTCGACGCTAAATGCCACCATGTCCATCAACCCCCAAAACCCCCACTCCGGCAGATGTGTCCATTGGTGCCTTCCTTGGCCTGACCACTTGGCCTGATCCTTGACAATATCCTTATGGACTGAAAAAGAAGCAAGACTCTACTGGTGACAAAGTGCTCTCTCTCTCTCTTTCTCTCTCCCTCTCTCCGTGCGTATATCAGCCTGACCCTTGGGCTTGCCTTTGGCCTAACCTGAGCCTTGGCCTGGCCTGACCCTTGCATTGGCCTGAACCTGGGCCTACTCCCATACCCCCCCCCTCACCCTCCTAGGCCTACCCCTCACCCCTTGCCGGTCGACAGAAGCCCGGCCTCATTAATAGATTTTTCCCCTGTCACTCACAATGTATCCTTGACTAGGGAAATTACTTATCAAAATTTCGCTTCAACAGAAAAAAAAAGTTATTCGATAATCAATCTTGTTTTTAACAAGACTAAACACAATTTTTCAGTATAAGAGACTTCTTTAGACACTACGAATAAGGCGCACACTAAAAAGATACTTTTCCCTATATATGTAGATTTCTTTTGCTATTCTGAAGCTACTGTGTAAACAAGAGTTTTTAATCACAGATGTCAGAAAAGTGGTTAGGTCTGTAATTATGTATTCAGGAAGGTGGAGACGTAATTTAGTCTCATTCCATGCACTAGAATTATTCAAGCTTGTGATAAACAACTTATACTTTGTCTTACATATACATTCCGATGGCGTCGGAGGTCTTCTACCCCCACAGCTGGGTCTGGGACCTTACCTTCCTTAACGTATACTTTAAGATGGTTTGGGAGGTCTTGAACCCCCACAGCTGGGTCTGGGACTTAGCTGTCTGCGATGTTCCTCTGCTTAAGCAGGCTGTTGGAAGCTACGACCCGTAGGCCTATGTATCCAGGGCACAGCTAACATCCGAAGTTATACCGTTCGGATTAATCTTGAAGAGCGAAAATCCCCAAAAAGAATCATAGTCATTTGCTTTAAATGGGTAGGACTTTATCTCCATTTCCAGAAACTAGTATATCGAGAAAAAAAGTAACATATGGGGTAAAAATTCTAATAAGCTGATGAGGATTCACTATAAAACACATATCATGAAGAAAAAAGTAAATTGGATTTGGCAGTGAGTCCAAATCTAATCAGAACCTTATTAAGTCTGTAAGGCCACACAGGCTACAGAGGACGCCAACATATTCTGGCAAGAGTCTGAAAATTTCAAAAATTTTTCAGTGTAAAAAAGTTTTCCTGTTAACGATTTCCTTCACTAGTGTTACAGACTCTATTTACCTGAAGCACATAAGTAATGGGTGCGAGACCTGTTACATATTGCATAGATCCTATTTCACATCACACTTACCTACATAATGGGTAAGAAAGCCTTGTTTAATCAAATGATACGAGAGCCCATTTCACATTAACTTTACTTCGGTGATGGATATGAGAAGTCTACTGCGTATTACCTGTATAATATTGAACGTGAGAGCCTATCTTATATCACCTGTATCTTATTACCGGTAATGGGCATGAAAACCTATTTCTTATTAGCTTCAATTATCATACAGATAAATGAATTAAAAAACAATTCATTATCTCTTTATGGACGTATCTCATTCTAAAATGAAATCAGTGCATGTTCATAAATATGTATACTATCTATCTAACTATCTGTCTATCCATTTATCTGTCTATCTGTCTTTCTATTTATCTATCTATCTGTCCATCTATCTGTCTATTTATCTGTCTATCTGTCCATCTATCTGTCTATTCATCTATCCGTATATCTATCTACCCTTTCTAAAGATGTCTTTATCACGCACCTAAGTCACTTGTCATAATGGGCACCTTTGATGGGGACTGATCCGTCCGTCACGGACAGTAAGAGACTCAGCTCTGCCACAGAAATGAGTCGTGGTTTCCTCACCATGAGTCGTGCTCTCCCTTCAAGAGGAATTGTGATTCCACCAAGGGCCTTGCCTCTCTCGAAGAACAGGTCACCCAGAATCCACATCCAGTCTACTGGGGAGAGAGTTGCAAGGCATCGACCCGTAATACTTCCATCCACCCATTCCTCTTACATATGACAAACGACTCGCAAAAGACGGTGAAAGTTTCTAAACTTTGCCAATACTGATTTTCATTTCTTTAATATATTACGAAACGCTAAACATACCATTTTTTCTAACATACTGCTTATCCGCCAACATTAAAACTACATTGATACAGCAATCGATAAGATGATATTCAAATGAGGTAGACTGGATGTGACTGCACTTGGAGAAATTACTAATTCCATTCAGAACATCAGTAGCAGCGTTACGTCACGACCCACATCTGTTTTAAAAGGACTTTAATTAATTCATTCATAAACCAGTCGACAACACACACACCCATTCATTAATCTTGAGGACACTAAAGCCAAGTCATAACTCCCATGTTCAGCCCACACCCGACACCACCTCACCCCGCCATTAAAAACCACTCCATCATCTCCCTTACACAATCACCACTCCAATCATCAAGTCCTCCAGCTGCCCTATTCTTTCTCTCGCAGTGACCGACATGGCACGGGCAAAACATGCCCCAGTCAAGGCCATCTCGGGTGAAAAGACTGAAAACGAGAGAAAAGGATTGAAGAAATTGGTCGGGGCTCTGCAGGTGTTTGCAGACGCGACTCCACCAACAACAGCTGTCGTAAGAGATCTCCCTAAGAGGAAGCTATGCGTTAGGGAACACAGAGATGCAGAAGAAGAACTCCCAGCAAACAAAATAGGAGGAAAAGTAACGATAACAATCCCAAGGTCGCTGTTCCGTGAGACCAGATGCATTGTAAGCAGATGCACTATAAAGGGATTCAACCCCGTTCCATGAGACTAGATACAACAGAAGGGGATCTAACTCTGTACAACCGATAAAACTCTGCTATCACCACCGTCTGTCTAACACTATCACCACCATTGGCATCCTTCCTTCACCACTATCATTCACATTATAACCATTTTCTCCAATACCACAATCACTGTCACCACCACCACTCATGACATTACCACCATCACCACCGCATACCATGACCACCATCACCGTAGGACAATCACCATTCCTTTCAAAAGAGACAGCGTCCTTCACACCATACAATAGTATGAAGATCCTATTCCCATGAATATTGCCATCAGCGCCATCGTATGTCCCGACCAGCACCATCACCACCATCCTCGCCCTCACCATCACCAACTCTCCACCGTCCGCACAGAACACATTTTCAAACGCCCAAGCAAGATCTTATCTGTGGCGATTGTGGTTGTGGTGGTTCCTTTTGGGGTACTGGTGGTGGTGGTGGTGGTGCAGGTCCTCAAGTTCCTGGTGGTCACAGTGGTGGTCGTCCCAGCGTACCACGGTCCAGTATGTTCCAAGTGGTGTCTTCTCACCACTTCGTACATGTACTTACACACGAACACACGTCCTCCCTTATAACCTACATTTCAACTTCCAAGACCTCCTCCCTGCTGTTCACCATACCCCTCCCTACCTCCCTTTCCCCTCCAAGACTTCCCCTACCCTTACAGCACTCATACAAGTTCCCCTACCCTTACAATCCCCCTTCTAAATTGACCTTTTCTTACAAGCTCACTTCCAGACCTACCTCATATTACAAGGCACATTTAAGTCTCCCTGTGATTAAAAAAACCTCCCTCCCAAGCCCTCCTCCCTTACAAGCCCCATTCCCCCCCCCTCACTCCTTTCCAAGCCTCAGAAGGACACCCCCCCATTCCTTGTGGTTCTCAGGCATTCCCCGCAGTCGTACATCCTACCGCAGTATCCGACTTTCCTCGAGTCCTGAATGCCTCCCACGCCGCCGCCTGTCGCATCCGGCCACAAGGGACCTTCCCACACTTCCTGCAGGTCGTTTTCTGCGTTCATTCATTCTCCTTCATGGACTCCCATTTACGCCCATCACCATCAAGGTGTTTGTTGTCCCTCCCATTCCTTTCTACGACTATTTCCTTTTCTTTATTGTCGTTCTCCATCCCTCTGTACAGTTTTCCGCCTGGCTCCTTACCCGTCACTCTTATACCGTGACTTTTTTCCCATTTGTTTCTGCTCTTCCAACATTCTGATCCTCTCAGGTCCTCTCCTCCCTCTCTTCCTCTCCAGAAGGCGGGAGGGGACGAGGGAAGAGGGTCATAAAGTGGATTTTCTGGCCTCTAGGCACACACACACACACACACACACACACACACACACATATACACACACCAGGCATAACAATTGTCAAAATTCTCTTTCATCTCTTGCACCTGAAATTGCAAGTCGACATCACAAGTTCCACCGCATCATATGGTTCACATCGCGAGGACCTTGGAGTGTCTTGCCTTCAGCTTCCTGGTGGTAAATACACGAACTTATTTGCATTCGTAATTATCTTGTGCATTTTACGTTTTCCTTTTATTACATATCAAATAACTTATAAGGCTTCCCAATTCAAGATAAAGATATCCTAACAACATGGGGAAAAGTAAAGTATAAGTACTACCAATCTGATGTAAGTAAAGGCATCTTTCAGCTTTATTAAATCAGTCCTACAAGTGAAGAAATCTGGTGTAGATAAAGGTCTTCTTCTCTCGTGTTTTAATCAACTTCTTTTAACTTTAGAGAATTCATTTTGAGGATCTGGGATGACTGGTCCGTATGAAGACCACCACCACCTTCCCAGTGACCACCCCTTCGCAGGGGCCATGACCCGAGGCCCACATGGTCTCCGCCTCTCCATCATGTGCCCGTATGGAGCCCGTCGGGATGCGTCACTCACCATGTACTCCTTCTTCGAATGCATCAGAACACCGCCTGTAGGTGTACCCGCCTTACCACCGACGCTCTCTCGATCTTATCCCTACGTACGACGGTACGAGCCTTGAGCACGACTGTAAGACCCTTCGGCGCGACAATACGACCCTTGTGCAAACAAAGGTACGACCCTCGATCAAGATAGCAAGACCCTTGGGTAAGATAGTCTGGGCTTTATCTTAAACCATACAGGTTCTCTGCAGCTTGCCATCCGCCTTCTTCATGTGAACCTAAATCAACCACAACTTCTCTAAGGCAAACTCTCGTTATACTTACAGGTCATTCCCTGACTTAATTTCACATGACAATAATATTCGTAAAAGGACATCAGAGTTCGAACATTTGATCTATACCAGTATTCCCGGCAAATTCGTTTTGCTCCCCATGCTCATCCTGTGTAGCGCAAAAGGATTACAGGGGTCACAAAGGGTCTTAGTCAGACCCCAGTGGGTTGATATTACACAGGCTGTCACAAAGCTGCTTCATGGTACAAACTTCGGACAGCAGCTATGCATCCCATCATAGTTTTAACAGCACCTGATATGCCTCACAACAGCCCTAACAGCAGCTAAACATATGTCACTCTAGCTTCAGAGCAGCAGAGCATCTCACTATTGCTTACAAGCACCTACATATATCTTACCATAGCTTCACATCAGCTAAACACGTCTCACTATAACTCTTACAGCAGCTAAACACGTCTCCCAGTAGACAGTCTGACATCCCCTTCCTTAGCTATATCTTCTTGACTTCGCTGACCGTCATGAGATACGACAACAGAGTCCACGTAACGGGAGGTATGGCGGCAGCTGCTGCCGGCCTACCTGTTACTTATATCAGTAACACAGAAACTGACAAGAAGAGGGCGGTGGTCCCTACCTTGAGTAGAGCGGACGGACCTCACACCACCACGACCGACCGCCTCCACGACCCCCAGGAGTCGTCACTCACCAGCTGAGGGTCCCTCATCGTGCCCCCTGGGAACTCGAGACGACCCCCAACCACCACGACCACAAGGCCCCACCTGGGACCACAAGGCCACCCTGCTTTTGCTGGGAATGTGTCCGTTTTACGAACTGCTCCTATACAGGGAGCCAAAGATGGAAGACTCACACCCATCCGCAATTGGGAATGACCTTAGTAAACCTTCTGCAGTCAAAAGTTATAGCTGGCTGACGGTAATAGACTCACGGAGCTCGACGGTGCGACCCTTGGATATAGTTGCATGGCCTTTGGCCTAACCATTATGGGTCAGGTCAAGGGCCAAGCCATCATACCCACAGGTCTTACAGTCTCCTCAAAGATTGTAGTGTCGTACTTAAGGATGGCACCTGCCGTACTCAAAGGATTAAGTAACACGTTTCGTGTCGCGGGACTCGTATCTGTGTTTTGAAATGTTCAGCGAGTAGTAACTGGGCAGGAGACACATCCTCACCCACAAACCGAACACCTCAAGAGTGGCGCGACTTTACGACTGAACATCATACGTTCCTTTCACCAAGTAACAAACATCCGGGCTTTGCAGCGTGTCTCGCTGCACCTGAGAGAAGAGCTTCGACGACGTCATAAAACTGGGGCTTTGGAAGATGTCACCAGCGACGTCGTCTCTTCAGCTACTGCCACCAGAAGGACTTAACATTATGACTGTGCCAGAGTATATGAGAGTCTTTTAATTTTCTTTTCCAGGACAACTGCCGAAGGGATGTAGCAGTACAGGAAACGTTCATGAGCGGCGAGACACCTGATGCTGAACAAGTATTACGAAAAAAATACTGCTATGACTATGGCTCCGTCTTCAGCAGCGAGTATCGACAATACGTTAATTCTACCAAGATCTGACGAGTTTCGTATTTTTGGATGATAAATGTCCTGACCGGAGGAAGAACTGTTGTTTAAATTCATTGTCGTCTTTAACTGAACCTCCTGTACACACTGAGTTTTCCTCTTCCCTTCAGTCAAATCAATCTACACGCAAATGAGATAAATTTTCACTTAAGTACGAGTAATTCCTGTGAAACGAGGAAGGATATCTAAATCCCAAAGCATAAAATGTCGCGAGGAGGAGGAGGTAGCAGCAAGAGCTGACAGCACAGTAAAGGAACTGCAGTAACGCTAGGCAGACCAAAGAATCCAATCAACATCATCATACCAGTGGATAAAGCAGGAGAGAAGAGGAAGGGGCAACAGCTGCCACTATGTCAGAAGAACAATCATAAAAAAGCAAGTTTAACACCTGGCGTAGAAGTACTAACACCAGCAATTTTTACGGAAATAGCCACTGCAATAGTACAAATAACAAGAGTATTCACTTTATCAACTGCTCAAGTAGTCTCATTCCTAGCAGATAAGCTAAACGTCAACAAAACATCCAAACTCGCCTCAGAGAGTTGAGCCAGCAGCAGTACTCCTCCCCGGCTGACCTGCCGGAGGGAGTGGTGGTAGGGAGGAGCCTCCCACTTTACTGTCGTCTCTGTTTATATATATTAGGAATATGGGTTATCAACACTCTCCTCCAGCAGATAACCTCGTCATGAACCATTCGGTCTTCTATCTGTCTCTCCCAAATACTCAACTGTACTAGTTAGTCTTGAGAACCTCCATACGAGGAGTACAAGATAATATGGTTGTCTTGTATCATCCCCGGAGCGGTGGGGAAGGTGGGACTTAATAGCATTCCCAGCCGGGTGTATTCACCCAGTACTCTCCCTCCGAGGCCTCACCGGGCCCTCATAACACAGCCTGCTCCGTGACGGGACCAGGTCTTCGCACTGGCTCAGCGGGATCACATGGTTATAGGGTGTCAAATGAGCCATAAATGAACGGCAAGAGTGTGTCATACAGACCAAGAATGAGGAGCAAGAACCACCCGCAGAGGTCCCGACCGAAGACATTAACCAGGTAGTGGCGTTCCCCAGGACCGGAGGGGTATCCCCTCTTGTTTGGTCAGCTGAAGCATCTCGCCTCAACACCGCTCAGTGTGGACGGTGACCAGCGCTGTATATCACTACCAACCTTCACTCACGTTCCCAGGACGATGTCTACAAGTTAACCTCTAGAGTACGACAGCACGGCCCATAAGCATAACGGTAGAATCTTAGCATATGATTGCCTGGCCTCTGGCAAAGGTCAGAGCATTACGCCCAAGGATCCTCCCGTCGTGCTCAAGGGTTCCAACTCCTGCTCAACCGTAGATTGGCAAATGTACGGATCAGCGTAATGCAGCA
>JAYMFT010368578.1:0-21954 GCA_038088735.1 Panulirus argus
AGAACATCCAGGTTTCTTTCCTCAAACATACTACCTATCTCTCCTTTCTTCTCATCTAGGTTACATCCACACACATTCAGACACCCCAATCTGAGCCTTCGAGGAGGATGAGCACTCCCTTCTTCTGTTTCCCCTTTTAGAAATTGAAAATACAAGAAGGGGAGGGTTTTCCAGCCCCCTTCTCCCGCCCCTTTTAGTCGCCTTCTACGACACGCAGGGAATACGTGGCAAGTATTCTTACACCCCTATATATATATATATATATATATATATATATATATATATGCAGGAAGTGCAACATATTTAGGTACTTGTATGTAACGGTTTACACTGCAGAAGGCTGTAGTTTCGCTATGTTATATGAACACTACAAACACAAAAATCTTGTTTCCATCTAAGATGTCATCGAGAATAAACTTCTCAGTAACTTACATTAGAAGTGTTTCGTAAACTTGCTTCAAGAAAACACGACACTGATTTGTGCATATTTGAATGTTTCTGGGCAGGAGGACAATACAGTACAATATGCTTGTTAGCGGTGGCTGGGGAGGTTAACAAGCAGTAACACGGACTGAAACAAGCCTCGGGGGTTGACCATCATCTGAGGAAGGTCAATACTGAGGTGGGAGGCATGCAAGCGGCAGGACAATATTCCTGTTGCAAGATGTATCGCCTCAAGCAGTTCTACCAAGCGAAGCTGTGCAGCAGTTAACATAATGTGGCACAATCTTCGCCACGTTTAATTTCCGAGCTATCGGTGACACGGGTAGAAATGTAACAAAGCTAGACAGCCGATGGAAGGAAACTAAACATCCACATCTACTCCCCTACAGTTTACTACAAAAATAAACAGTTTATCTAACGTCTATCACAGCTGAAACTTGAAACAGAGTGAGGGGTGTAATGTGGGTGACGCATGGGTGATCATGGGGTCCGTTGACTTGAACGGGTGATGAGTGGAAATGGGGTTGTTATGTCAAGGGTCATGAACCTTGAGTAACAAAAGGGTGGTAATGGTGTAATCACTGCTGATTGATGACAGGTGGTGATGGAATCATGAACACGCCTAAAGTAAGTGAATAATGGGGTCATCAACACCGGTTGATAATGCGTGGTTATGGGTTGTTGTTAATGCTGCGTGATATGCAAGGGTGGTTGAACCATCAAAGCTGACTGATATATGAGTTGTGGTGGTGGTTGTGGTGGTGGCTAACGGTGGTACACTGATGACGTGTGGATGGATGTATGGTTGTGGTGGTGGTGGTTGCTAAATGGTTCACGAGGACGCCTCGCGGTAGGTCGAGTGGTCTCATCGTGGAGGTGGTCGTCTGCAGCGAATGGGAGACTCAAGCCGCGGCAGCTACCACACGACACATAAGCTGGAGATACAAATAATACTTCCTGTGTCTAGCACAGCGTTGCAGCTAGGAGTCAAGTGGTTCTACATCTTACTTAAGCATTTTCTTTATGTTTCTAATGGCATATTCGTTGACTCTACCGAATCCAAGGTCCCTAGACACTCCTGTAAGAGGAGTGGAGTAGTGCCCTCGCTATACAAGAGCATATCACAAGTTACTGATTATGCGGTAAATGTGTTACAACTATGAACGTTGTCGGTGTTAAACCCGGACACTGTCGGACACATTCCTGGCCTGGTAGACTCAGAAGCAAGACACAGGAGCAGGTTTTGCCATGGTCTTGGCCACGGACACCGGTGACATTTATTACCCAGTAGGAACTACTGTGCTTGACTTGACCAAGTGAGTTGCTCAAGGTCAACCTCGAGGCGACTGAGTCGGTTGCTCAAGGTCCACCTCGGGCGAAGAAGTTCCTGGATGGTAAAGTTAAAAGGTTCTAGCTAGCCAAAGAACATGGGTCCAGCGGGTCAGACTAGGTCCAGTGGGTCTTGGCTTATATCAGAACAGGTCCGACGTGTCCTGGCCTGGATCTGACTAGGGTCCAATGTGTCCTGGCCTAGGTCAGACCAGGTCCGGTGGGTCCTGACTCAGGAGTTACATGAGTGATTCCTTTTTCATAATCTAAATATAGATTATTACTATATACCGTGCTACTGTGTAATCATTATGCAACTATATTATCGCGTCTACGAGTTGGTCTGGAGGACCAGCGTGTGTGCGGTTATCTTATTCCAAGAGAAAGACTCTCTAATGACACTAAATTCAATGACACTATTTTTAATATTATCGAGTCTGTATTATGGACTGTTGCCGAAACACTTTGTCCCTCTATTAACTGTGTTTCTTCCACACTGTTGTAGTTCAACATGACCGAAGAAAGTGTGTATCACGTCCTCCTCCTCACGCAATGTCTCTTACAGTGCACTGTCATCGTCACTGTAATATACGCAGTTGTGAGACTTGTTTAGGCACCACCCTTCACTGTAGCGTGTCGACGATCGTTACCGGGGTTGTTGTGATGCTCCTGGGGAGGCATCATTGTGTGTGACCCGGGGTTGGCACTTGGTATGCTTCCTGTGTGCAGCTCCTGAAGGTGTCGCCACCTGGTGAGCATGTAAGCCACTAACGGCTCGCCTTGGACAAGCCTCCGTGTGAAGTTTTCAGTTGATCTCCGACAAGGAGAGATAGAGGTTCCGTGTTCCTTGTATACAGCTTCTGTTGTTGCCTTTTTTTTTTAACAGTACGAGGAACAGAAACAAAGCCGATTTGTTTGTCTAACAAATCTTTCATTTCCACTGCTGTTTACGGATTCGTTGTTGGAACCTTGGACAGTAGTGGAAGGAAGGCTTAGGTTGGCCCAGCAGTCGGGACGCGAAGCCATCGGCGGATGGCAAGGAGACCTGGCGGGAGAAGTGACCCGGAGGTCAAAGCCTGGGGTCAGGGCAAGAAGTACTATGGCAAAGTTAGCCGGGTTAAGAGGAAGTGTCGTTTTGAGGTACTTAGCCAAAGAAAGCGTAAGTGGGTGGGCGAGGGAGTGAGGCGAGGGTCGGGTTGAGGATGTGGGAGGTGGGGGAGTGAGGCCAGGGTGAGGCTGCAGGAGTCAGGAGACGAGGGGAGAGTGACACAGGAAACCTTCACAATGGTCGTCACAAAATATTGAAAAGTTCATCAAAGGAGACGAAGGTGTCGACATCGTTTATACACGTCTGATTAGACGGACGTCGACTGACATCACAGGTCGACTGAGGAGGAGTTAGTTAGGTAGGGAAGTCACAGCTTAGTGTCCTGGTCGGTAAGGTCTGCTGTGGGACAGCAAAGCTGAGGCTTCGTGTATACGTCTCCTCTTTTTTGTCACGTACAGACGCCTTGCTGTGGTTGGCGCTGCAGGCTGAGACAACCAAGGTTGGGGCTGGTGGCTATTGCGGTAGAGGAGCTCTGGTACCTCTTGAGGTGGAGATGTTCTGTGTGTGGGTCATGGCCGGACCTGTCGACTCTGACTGGGTAGGACCGGCTGCCTGAGGGATGTTCTTAACGGAACATTTCTTGAACAGTTCGTGAAATTCCTCAAAGCTTTTCTCTTGCTTCTTAAACTCAGATGACTTTGCTCTGTCAGCAGTGGTATTTTTGGACTTGTGTAATGCCTTACCAGCCTTCTCGTGGTTGACCTTGGCGTGCGCAGGTTGGTTCCTGGATACGGTACAGTTTCCCGTTTTCTGTGAAGTATGCTTGTGTTGTAGGTGAGGCTGGTGGTCACCTGGAACGGTCAGGTGGGACCGCGTGGGGTTAGGGCCCGGTCTGGCCAGGCGACCATCCTCTGGTGTCGTGCTGCTCCCTGCCTCCTGCGTAAGAAGAGAAGAGCAAGATTTATCCATTACTTTTGGAGAACCAGAACTTGGAGGTTTTGGAGAGGCAGAACTTGAAGGTGTTGGAGAAGCAGAACTTGGAGGTTTTGGAGAGGCAGAACTTGAAGGTTTTGGAGAGGTAGAACCTGAAGCTTTTGGAGAAGCAGAACTTGGAGTTTTTGAAGAAGCAGAGCTGGAGGAGTTTGGAGGTGCAGAACTTGGAGGTTTTGGAGGGGCAGAGCTTGGTGCTTTTGGAGAAGCAGAGCTTGGAGGTTTTGGAGGAGCAGAACTTGAGGGTTTTGAAGGAGCAGAACTTGAGGATTTTGGGGGAGCAGAACCTGGAGGTTTTGGAGGAGCAGAGCTTGGAGGTTTTGGAGAAACAGAACTTGGAGAATCTGGAGGAGGAAAACTTGAGGGCTTTGGAGGAGCAGAACTTAAGGGTTTTGGAGGAGTAGAACTTGAGGGTTTGGGAGAAGTAGAACTTGAGGGTTTTGGAGGCGCAGAGCTTTGAGGTTTGGGAGGAGCAGAACTCGAGTTTTTTGGAGGAGTAGAGCTTGAGGGTTTTGGAGGAGTAGAGCTTGGACGTTTTGGAGGATCAGAACTTGGAGGTTTGGGAGTACCGGAATTAGAAGATGGTTTGAAGGGGCAGGTGGAGCGAGTCTCCTTCTGAGAGCCGGTTATGGGTTGGATTGGCAAGCAAGGCGGACACGAGGGCTGCTGATGTGGCTGGCCAGAAGGGTAGGGGGCGGGTGGACAGGGCTTGGGCGATTGTGGCAGTGCAGGACTGGGTCGTGGTTGCTGCTGAATTGGCGTCGAGGGTCTGTTTGGCTGGTGCTGCACAGGCGTCGAGGGTCTGTTTGGCTGGTGCTGCACAGGCGTTGAGGGTCTGTTTGGCTGGTGCTGCACAGGCGTTGAGGGTCTGTTTGGCTGGTGCTGCACAGGCGTCGAGGGTCTGTTTGGTTGGTGCTGTACAGGCGTCGAGGGTCTGTTTGGCTGATGCTGTACAGGCGTTGAGGGTCTGTTTGGCTGATGCTGCACAGGCGTTGAGGGTCTGTTTGGCTGGTGCTGCACAGGCGTTGAGGGTCTGTTTGGTTGGTGCTGCTGTACTGGTGGTGAGGTTGTGGCTGGTTCATGTTGTACTTGCGCTAATGGTGTGTCTGGTTGTTGCTGTGATGACGTAGAGATTGGTTGTTGTACTGCTGCTAAAGGCCTCGGTTGCTGCTGCTGCTTCGGATTTGGCGGTGTGGGACGCTGTCTTTGTACTGTGGCTGCGGCATTGGGTTCCTGCTGAAGCTGAGGACTGGACGAGGCCTGCACTGGCAGGGGGTGCGGGTCTGCGGGCGGATGTCTGCGCGGGGGACAAGGGGGTCTGCACTGGGGGCGCTGGGGAAAACCTGCTCTGGTGGGGGAGCCGCTGGTGGGGTGTGACGCTGGTGGTTGTCCGGGACGGGTTGCTAAAGCAGGCCGCTGCTGGTGCTCGGAATCGGACAGTGATGGCGTTCTCCTTAGGGAGCCACGTCCGTTTTCTTTGATCGAGGGCGAATCTGGCTCGTGGTCCTCGCTGAAGTGTGATGCTGGTGTATGGCACTGTTTCAAGGGGGAGTCTGGCTTATGGCTTTGTTTCAAGGGCGACCCCGGCTTGTGCTCCTGTTTCAAGGGTGAACCTGGCCTGTGGTCAAGCCTCAAAGGGGAACCTGGTCTGTGGTCCTGCTTCAAGGGCGACCCTGTCTTGTGGTCCTGCTTCAAGGGCGACCCTGGCCTGTGGTCTTGCTTCAAGGGGGATTCTGGCTTACAGTCTTGCTTTAAAGGGGATTCAGGTCTGCGGTTCTCTTTCAAGTTCCCTTGTTTATGTTCCTGTTTCAAGGGGGACCCTGGTTTATGATCTTGCTTCAAGGAGGATTCTGTTTTATGTTCCTGTTTCAAGGGGGATCCCGGTTTGCGGTCCTGTTTCAAGGGGGATCCTACGTCTTTCTTGTTTTCTTTTCCTGCAGGTAAACTCTCAGTGCGTTCCTTCAGTTCAAGGTCGACCTCTTGCTGCTGTGCGACGGGAATGTCGGGTTCATCTTCGGTGATCAAGGACTGTGGTGGCTCTCCGCAAGTGCTGAGGTCTTGTGCTTTATTGTCTCTTGTCAGAAACTCGCATTTACTTTCTTCATAAGAACTAGTTCTTTGCATTGGATGTGAGGTTGCCTTCGAGTGGGAGGGAGTATATTTTGGCTTGTTTGGAGGCAGCGGCGGTGGCGTCTTTTGCTGTGGAGTGTTTCTGGAAGTCTGTTGTTGGGGAACATTCGGCTTTTGTTGCTGCAGAGCCACGCCCTCCTGCGTTGGCTTGGTGTTGGTAGAATCCTGTAGTGGCAACTTATGGCCAGACGGGATGGCTGGTGGTGGTTGGCTGGGCGGAGGGAGGTGCTGGGGAGACCTGGTCAGACTGGACGACTCTGGCAGAGAGACTTGCCTCGACAGCGGTTTGTTTGGTGGGTTGGTTTTATCAGGCGACCGTCTTGACGTCTGCTGACTCTGTTGTTGGTTTTCTTCATTTTTATTTATTGAGTTACGGAAGTTCTGGTTATCAACATTTGTTTCAGGCTCTGATGTGTTTGATTTTTGTGCTTGAGGTTTGTATTTGTATCTGGATTCTTGCAACGATGCTTTCCTGAATAATGCATCGTAGGGGCAAGGCAGTGGTTGTGGTGGCTGTGACGGACGAGTGATCCATCTGTAGAGCTGCTGGTCCGACGTGGTCACTGAGGAAGAGTGACGGAGGGAGTCCTCAGACTCCTCCTCAGGGAGGGACGATTGCCTGTATATCTGAAGGTAAGATCCCAGAACGCTCGGGTGGCAAGGGTGAGAGTACTGGCTGGGCTGAGGTGGAAGTGACGCTTGTCTCTGTATGTGGTGTGACGGAGAATGTTCCTGTGACGGACAGTTGGGCAGCGACGACTGCTTGGACAGTTGCGAGGCGCTGCTTGTTGCAGTCTCTTGTTTCGTGCATCTTGCGTCATCATCTGGTTTTAAATGCTGCTGGGGTGTTCTCTCGTCGGGCACCCTGTGTTCCCTCTGGTTCTCCTGGAAGTCCCTGTTACTGTCGACAGTCAGGACACCCAGGATGTGTTTCGTGGATCTGTTTTCCAAATCATTTCTGACGGGCGGGTGTTGCCACAAGGAGGAGTGTCGGAAGATTCCTTTAGGGGAATAAGATGACCGGTTCATTGAGCGTTGAGGGGAATTGGGGGCGGAGATTGAGCGTTTGGGGGACGAGTATGGTGACGTGCTATGGTTCTGGGAGAGGACCGGCGAGGCGCATCGCTTTGGTGATCCGGGAGGGGAGGTGTAGGTGTGCCTGGGCGCAGTGAGGGAAGCGTAAGTGTGCTTTGGGGAGGCTGCTGGGGAGGAACCGTACACTGGGGAGTTAACAGGGGAGGAATTCTGCGATCTTACTGGCGAGGTCCCCCGTTTGGGGCTGGTAGGTGAGGTGCTACGCTTGGGTGAGGCGAGGGGTGAAGTGCTGTGCCTTGGGGACCGCACGGGAGACGAGCTGCGTCTTTTGCTGTTCTGTGGCGAGGATGGCTGCGGGGGCGTGAGCTGCGGGGAGCTGCTGCCACTGCGGCGGCTGAGCGGGGAGGGAGAGGTGGGGCAGCCGCGACGGGGAGACACAGGGGAGCTTCCAGGACTGTTGGGTGATGGGGAAGGACTGGTGGACCTGCGTGATGGACTCGAGGACCGGCTGCCAGAGCTCTCGCGGGAGTTCCTCCTGAAGAGACCGACCCTGCGGAACGTAAGTGGAAAAGGTTAGTGGTGAGGTCAGTACCTGCGGCTGCGGCGAGAGAGGACAGGACAGGATGACGGCAGATATGATTCATATTTTAGATAACATGATGACATGACAACACACACACACACTGGCTAACCAGGAGACGAACGATATCTGTTGTTCTCCAGCTGGGCCGGGGGATTGTACAGGCTACTTTCTGAGGTCTAAGAACGACGTGACGGATATGGTGCTACTAGAGGTGCCCACCCTGACCATCAGGTCCCGGGACTGTGGTCAGGGCTCCCTTCGTCCACAACTGCAGTTAGGGTTGGGTGCGGGTGACTTGACTTTGGTCTTTCCACTGCTATGAATGCTTAGTTAGTTAGACTACGCTAATTAGTGGGGTGTCTTCAGGATGAAGATTGTGTGTGTGTGTGTGTATGTGTGGCAGGCCCGGTCGTGAGTGTGGTGAAAACATACATACAGGCAGGTGGAGTGGGTCTGAGCACCACGTTCCGTCGTGGATTTATTACTGTACACTCGGCGGGGGTGAGACCTTTGTCCTCGCAGCACGGAACAGTCGGATAAATCCTGGTGCAGTGCTTGTCAGACCGAGGCACGCCCCTGTGTGGCCTGGGTCAGGGGCGAGAGGAGAGGAGGAACTGGTTCGAGTACAGTCACTGGTCGGTCTAGTCGGGTCGGGCGGGCTGGCTGGCTGGCTGGCTGGGGGATCACGCCAGATTTCGGCAGTCAATAATGAGAACGTGAGGGAGTCAACCTAGTCTCTGTGTAGCGGCGAGTGGCGACCAGCCTCATGGAATCCAAGCGGCGGGACCAGCGCCCTGGTGGCACGTGCCTATGGGGCAGGAGGTCCAGCACAACGCCTCCGCTGATCACCTTTCCAGGCCACTGGCACCGCTCTGTGTCAGGTACTGTTCCTGACGTGGCTGTCAGTGTCAGGCACCGCTCCTGACGTGGCTGTCAGTGTCAGGCACCGCTCCTGACGTGGCTGTCAGTGTCAGGTACTGTTCCTGACGTGGCTGTCAGCGTCAGGCACCGCTCCTGACGTGGCTGTCAGTGTCAGGTACCGCTCCTGACGTGTCTGTCAGTGTCAGGCACCGTTCCTGACGTGGATGTCAGTGTCAGGCACCGCTCCTGACGTGTCTTTCAGTGTCAGACACCGCTCTTGACGTGACTGTCAGTGTCAGGCATTGCTCTTGACATGGCTGTCAGAGTCAGGCACCACTCCTGACTGCCAATGTCAGGCAGAGTTGCTAGTATGACAATGTTGTTCTTGTGTCAGACAGTGTTGACAGTGCGTCAGGCAACGTTGCTAGTGCGTCAAGCAGTGTTGCTAATGTGTCAGGCAATGTTGCTAGTGTGTCAATGTTGCTGGTGCGTCACAGTGTTGCTGGTGCGTCACACAGTGTTGTTCGTGCGTCACACAGTGTCGCTGGTGTTTCAGGCAGTGTTGATAGTATGTCAGACTTGCCGTTGCGTCAGTAAGTGCTGCTCGTGTGTTGGTTGATGTTGTTGATGCGTCACGCGGTGTTGCTGGTGTGTCAGATGGTGGTGCTATTGACAGGTAGTGTTGCTGGGTGTTAGCAAGTGTTGCTGGTGCGTTAGATAGTCTGTTGGCGTGTCATACATGTTGCTTGTGTGTCAGACAGTGTTGTTAATGTTTCAAGCAGTGTTGCTGGTTTGCCAATTTGTGTTCTTAGAGTGTCAAATAGGGCTGCTGATGTGTTAGACTATTGTTCGTGTATCAGGCAGTGTTGCAAGTGTTTCAAGCAATGTTGCAGGTGTGTCAGGCAGTGTTACTAGTGTGTCAGAGGGTTACAGGTGTGTCGGACAATGTTTCTCGTGACAGGCAGTGTTATTGATGTCTGTGTTGCTGGTGTCAGGTATAACTGCTGGTGCCACTCAGTGTTTCTGGTGTGTCAGGCAGTTTTGCTGGTGTCAGATAGTGTTACTAGTGCTAATCAATGCTTCTGGTGTGTCAAGCGGTGTTGCAGGTGCTTCAGGCAGTGATGCTGGTCCAATCGGGCAAAGTTGCTGACGCCAGTCAGTGTTTCTGGTGCGCCAGTAAGTGTTATAGGTGTAAGACAGTGTTGCTAGTGCCAGTTAGGCGGTGTTGCTAGTGTTGATCAGAGTTGATGGTGCCAGTTAATTTTTTGGTGTGTCAGGTAGTGCTGTGAGTGACAAGCAGTGTTGCTGGTGTCAGGCAGTTTTGCTGGAGTGTCACCTACTGTATGAGAGAGAAGCAGAGTTGCTAGTGTGCAGGCAGTATTGCAAATGACAGGCAGTGTTGCTGATGTGCCAGGCAGTGTTGCTAGTGACTGACATAATCACCGAAGTGTCAGACAGTGTTGCTGGAGTGCAAGGTAGTGTTGCTAATGACAGGCAGTGTTGCTAGTATCAGGCAGTCTTGCTAGAGTGTCAGACAGTGTTGCTAGCTAGTGTGTCAGAGAGTGTTACCGGTGTATCAGGCAGTGTTGCTGGGGTGTCAGGCAGTGTTGGTAACGACAAGCAGTGATACTAATGTGACAGTAAACAACGTACTACCATCTTTCGATTTGGTTATTTCTTTTTGGCCGAAGTTGAAGTTTTCTTGGGCGAGGACCGTCTGAAGAAGCTACGTGGAGACACACAAGTTAAATTGTTGGTTGAAGACATGTACACAACTCCAGATGTACTATAGTGGCCCATCACAATACTGTACACACATATAATGATGGTGACACGTGAAGTATTACATCTAGATGTTCCACATTACAGCATGTGCTGAAAGTGACCCTACCTACAGCACACGAGAAGAGGTTCTCCAAGACAGTAAGACACATAGTGAACATACATAAAAAGAACAATAGATACAGTGAAACATGAATAAGAACACCAACATCTACAGCGTTATATATACACAAATAGAGAAACCAACATAGACAGTGAAACATACACACATACAGACGCCAACACAGACATGAACATGTACTGCATGTGGGTATATACTACAGTCGGGTCTTGCTTTGCGCGGGAGTTGTTCTTAGAAATAACAGAGCGGATCGAGTCCGTTCGTGACCTGGATCTAATCCTATCATCGCAGATACGTACATGAAATTCCTACATAAAGGAGACGTTTCTTGCAATGATTATAGCTGTCTTTATGGGGGCTTCCGCACCGCCCCGGAGGCTGGCGACATCAGCTGGGCGGGTCTGAAGGTCGTGTGGTGATGCTGTGTGTGCTTACGTCTGCGTGCAGAGAGTGCTGGGCAATTTAGCAGGGAGTGTTCGGTGTCCTCGTTGTGGCAGTCGCATCCTGGGATATGTTGAACTGGTGTTTGTAGTGTTGTAAAGATGGGCTGAGTCCTGAGCGTGGACAAGAGAGTGTGACTCGTGTTTGTCTGGAGAGTGTGATTTCAAACGTGTGTATGTCTGGTGGGCGGGGCATAAAGAGTGAGGTGAGGGCCGTTGCCTGTCGGCTCATTGAGAGAAACGAGACCAACTTCACACACGATATTGGACATTGGTTCCAGTACGTGTGACACCATAATACAGGAGGCATAATCATCCTTTCCAGGCCAGTTGGGTAATCGTTCCCTGAAGCTAAGGTCGTTAGTGGGTGATGGTGATGTTGATGGTGGTTGACTGACTGTTAGGACGGTAGTTAGTGTGGGGCCTGACCCCTGACCTAAGGTCATACACACACACACACACACACACACACTGCTGTAGGGCTACCTGAGTTGTCGGTTATCATAGTCTTCATAGACTACTGTAAACTGCCGTAGTCAGCCATCAGGGACCACCACAACCCTGAAAGACCAATCCGTCCCTTGCCCACCCTGAGACTGACCTGCGTGAAGGGTGACAGAGGCCCCTAGGGCAGGTGACCCCTGCAGGGCAGTTTCCCTCGCACATCTCTCCTAGACTGAGGGAGTGGTAGTAGGAGGCCAGCAGCTGCTTGGCCATCTGCTCGTCCTCCTCCAGGGTCACGCTCGGGTACTTGGCCCTCAGACGTCGCCGCTCCTGCAACGACAACCACAGGCGTCCTCAACCCCGTCAACACGACGCCACGACGCCTTCAGCACGACTCTCGGATATGATGAGCTGGCCATTAATGGTTAAGCCATTGTACCCAAGCGTCGTACCGTCGTGCTCGAGGGTCGTACCGTCGTGTTCAAGTGATAAAGAAGATAAGTTGACCAAATTTGTCATGGAAAGCAAGAAAAGATGTCAAGAATCTTCAAGGTTTCTGCAGTTAATGAGAAAGCTTGAGTCCACATCGTACTAGCCCAAGCAGCAAAGATTGCTTTAACTCATCTGGTCCTGGGGACTGAAACTCCATCTCCCTGCTCCCCAGGTGACCCCGGAACTCACCTCCTCCATCTTCCTTTCCTTAGGTGACCCCATGTGACCCCAGGTCATCCCAGGACTCACCCCGTCCATCTTCATCCCTCCCTGTTGACTCCACGTCGCCCCAGAACTCATCTTACCCACCCTCCCGCCCCCAGGACACCCCAGACTTTGCCAGGTGACCCTAGGTCACCCCAGGACTCATCTCGTCCAATCCCTCCTACCCTAGATTACCTCAGGTGACCCTCCGATCACCCTAGGACTCACCTCGCCCATCCCCTGCCCAGGACACCCTAGGACTCACCTTGCCCAACCCCAGCCCCCAGAACACCCCAGGACACCCCGCCCATCTCCTACCCCAGGACACCCCAGGACTCCCCTCCCCCTCCCCCGTTCCCAGGACACCCCAGGACCCACCTTGCCCATCCCCGCCCTTAGGACACCCCAGGACTCACCTCGCCCATTCCCTGCCCCCAGGACACCCCAGGACTCACCTCGCTCATCCTCTCGCTCTCAAAGTCCTGCAGCTGCTTGAGGAAGCCGACGTTGGGGTTGGCAACGTTCCTGGCCCCACGCACGGCCTTCAGAGCGTCACGCCAGCTCAGCGACGTGACGCACATGACGTAGACGACAGCCACCGTCACCGACCGTGACATTCCCGCCAGGCTGTTAGGGGGAGGGGGGAGAAGGTTAGTAACGCGTTGGACTGCGGTAGCACTGAAAGGCAGCCTATTGGTCGGTAGTAACACATGAGGCATTCTATTGGTCGGTAGTTACAGATGAGGCAGCCTGTTGGTGGATGAGACTCACCAGTGGATGAGGACGGCTCCGCCCTTGAGTCTGGCTGTGTGGATGAAGTCGTTGCAGGCAGGGAAGTATTGCATGAGGTTCTGGCCTGGCGAGTCAGAGGCGATGATGCACAAGTATTCCTTGTCCTGCAACACAAGGGTGGGGTTACCTGGAGTGTTCATCGCTTTGCAATACAAGGGTGGGGGTTACCTGGGGTGTTTCTTGTTTTGTAACACAAGGGTGGGGTTACCTGGGGTGTTCCTCGTTTTGCAACACAAGGATGGGGGTTACCTGGGGTGTTCCTTGTCCTGCAACACAAGGGTGGTTACCTGGGGTGCTCCTTGTACTGCAACACTTAAAGGAGAAGGCCAGTTGGGAGGAGTTCCTTGTTCTACAACACAATGGAAATTACCTGGATTGTATCTTGCTCTGGAAAACAAAAGGGGGGGGAGGGTTACCTGGGATGGTCCTTGTACTGAAGCATATTGGGGTTACCTGGGATGTTCCTTGTACTAGAACATAAGGGGAAACGAGGTTACTTGGTTGTTCCTTGTACTGCAACACAAGGGGGAGGGGGTTACCTGAGATGTTGCTTGTATTGCAACACAAAAGAGAGGAAGTTACCTGGGATGTTTCTTGTCCTGCAACACAAGGGAAGGTCAGACTAATTATCTGCAGTCCAGAGTTTGCTCCCAACGTCTCAGTAAACATAATTAATGATGCCTGTGACATCCAATTAAATAATAATGCTCTCAAAAGACTTACAGATAGCAGGCAATTAACTTGTGATGACTTGTACTAATTACCCGTAAAATCATCCATGTCTAGATTACCCAGATGTAACAATTAGATTCGCTGTCATTATCGGATAAGAGGATTAACACCACTGGTGCCAAAATTGATTGAAATGGTGGTAGGATTAACACCACTAGTGATGGGATTAACACAACTGGTGTCAAAATTAACACCACCGTTGCCAAGATTGACACCATTGATGCTAGGATCAACACCACTGGTGCCAAGATCAACACCATTGTTACAAGGATCAACATCACTAGTGCCAGGCTCAGCACCACTGGAGCCAAGATTAACACCACTGGTGCCAGGATCAACACCTTTGGTGCCAGGATCAACACCACTGTTGCCGGGATCAACACCACTGGTGCCAGAATTAACAACTGGTGTGAGGATCAACACCATTGGTGTTAGTGTCAACACCCCTGGTGCCACACTTAGTGACAATGTTGTCCACGACCTGCGGATGTCAAAGAAGGTCTGTAATTAACTGTACTAATTACTGCATTGGTTATTAGCTGTGTTAAGACCGAGTACCATGTTCTGCGACACCTGGGAGGTGGGGGGGGGGATGTGAGGCTCAGGGCCAGGTATGTGGCAGGTTAGGTGTTGTCATGACACATGTGTACAGCTCTCGCGGGTTACAGTGCTATACATGACATTGCCTTCCGCACACCTGTCTCAGGGGAGGTGACACATGACTCTACCTCATGCACACCTGCCCTAGGGACTGAATAGAAAATCGTCCCTTTAAATATACACTCAACATAATACTTTGTGATGTTGTGGCCAGCCCTTGGTTTTGTTAACTGGGATATTTACAGGGACGTCTGGGATAGTGGCGTCCCATGGTTGCCACCACCTTGCCCCTGCAAGAGGATAGCTGGGACTGAGGGATTCCGTGGCCCGGGCCGCGTTACCTTGCGACACCATCCCTGATTTGTTTGCCACCTGGGGTGAAGGCACAGTACACAGAGCTCGTCTCTTCCCTCTCTCCCTCTGACCTCCCCCTCTCCCTTTCCCTCTCCCCACGGTGGACTGCAGTACATGCTGCAGGTCAAACCCCGACCCAGGTCAAACCCCGACCCAGGTCAAGCCCCGACCCAGGTCAGGCCCCGACTCACAGAGTTGCAGGGGAGCTTCCTGGCGTTGTCGTGGATGGAGAGGATGTGAGTGATGTTGTGTGTCTTGAGCTGCTCCGGGTCCTTGCTGTCCCGGAAGTTGCCAACGTACAGCCCCGGCAGCACCTGTGGGGCACACCAGGTCAAGGTCAGTAGGGCACACAGGGTCGGGTCAGGATCAGAGGGGAACACCAGGTCAGGATCAGAGGAACACACCAGGTCAGGGTAAGTGGATAGTGCACCTGGAGAGGTGAGAGGGGAAGACCTGTACCTGGTGAGAGGAGTGAACAGTACCTAGTTAGGGGCGTGACCTGTACTTGGTATTTTGAATCCATAATTATTTGGTGAGGGGTGAGACCTGATGACCTGAGCGTAGGGGAATAATCAGACCACAGGACATAGACTAGGGGGGATCGAACCTGGGAGAGTGGACCTGGGGAGGGATGAGACCATAGAAAATAGACCTTGCTGTGGGGTTAGAGCAATGTACCTGGACCTGTCTTAGACCTGGGTACCCTTACTTGAGGAGGTCAGACCATGTGACCTGGACCTGAGGATGGTTCAGACTGAGGGACCTGTGGTCATGGGGGGGGGGGCGCTTGTCCTGACCTGCCTTAGGCGAAGTTAATGTTAACACAATTCAATATTTGTAGAATTAGCAAAAATTTGTTGAATCCAGTTCTAGTTAAAACAGTATACAGTGATGACCCCCATTACGTCTTTTTTTCCCATTACGTTTACCTTTCCCCATTTTCTATTTCCTGTATATTCTAAGCTTACTTGTTGCCACTGTACAGATCAGTATTATTGTACACTTTCTCTGTGTATCTACGTCTGTATAGGTCCTCCATTTGTTCCCTTATTGTACCTGTACGTTATCTTATGACGTCTGTACGTTCTCCGGTTACGTGATACGTTTCCCATTTGCGTCCGTACGTTATCTCAGTACATATAAAAAGTTTTATTATCTCTTTATGTGTTCATGCCATGTCTGTGGTTCCTCACAACTTCTTGTTCTCTCTCCCCCTCTGTTCTCTCATCACATACTTGTGAACACTTGTCCTCTTATATTTCTTCAGTACTCGTGTTAATAATTCAGTTATCTCTTAAGGCTTATACAAGACGATAGATTCCTTTACTATTACTTAATGTATTATATGTTTCGTTAGTTTCCGTGGGACCCCTGAGGCAGATCTGTGTCAGGCCAAAGACAGCAGTTTCGCTGCCCATATCAGGACATACAGATTGCGATAATTGGCATCCAGTTTATACCAATTATTCCAGTCATGAGACCCTCTCTATACGCCCTCAAGTGTATATTTATTCAGATGTGATGGAGTCACGGCGGAGAGTCTCTCTCATTTGCATACCATATCAGGTAACCAAAGACATAACCATGAGTGCCTCGTCCACCACCGCCAGCGGTGACTCGTCCATCACTGGTGGCACCGCCAGCAGTGCCTCATTCTCCTGTGGCGAGATCTGACGAATCAAGAGAAACTACTTCATTGCTAAAACATTGACCACACCAGGACACACGTGGCCCACGCGTCTCTGCCAGGTGCCACATCATGTCATATGTGGCTCCCAGGTCTCTCTGCCGGTTACCGCACCAGGACACGTGTGGCTCCCAGGTCTCCCTGGCATGTGTCACACCGAACCTGGCACCACCTGCCAAGTAGCCTTGGCCTCCACTCACAGAACAGACTATGTCCCACATCTGTACTCTCTACCACACTGTCCCACATCTGTAGACCACCACACTGCCCCACAAGGACCCCGCCTCACCCTCCACCCCAGACAATGGGACTCGGTGGAAACCATCGACTTTAAAGCATCAAGTTTGTTGAGGGTGCTGGCCGGGTGGGTTCTGGCCGGGTGGGTTCTGGCCGGGTGGGTGCTGGTCCCTCAGCCCCAGAGCCAAAGATCCACCCACTCAACTATGTCCCAACATTTACATTCTCCTGCTGGGTATCCAACGCATCACCAGGGGGGGGGCACCCCCCCCCTAGCCAAACACCTGTTACCCCCACCCCACCCCCCCTAGCCAAACACCTGTTCCCCCCCACCCCACCCCACCCCACCCCAGACTACCACCCTGGCAGGAGGGCTGAGCCGCCGCCTTCTCTGGCTCAACAGTGGAATGACGTAGGGCCAGGCTGCTGTGTCGGGGATGCACCCCTGGCCGGTGAGGTCTGGCCCAGATGACTGATGGAGAGGCATTAATGAGGTCTGAACTTCTGCACATTTTTAACTAACTCTGGACTTCGTCCTGCCTCATCGCGCCTCACGGTAGGAGACCGACCAACGCTTCATAAAGTTAAAAAATATAATAAATAAATATTATTCAACTTGTATGATGATGTCTCTTGTAGTCTAGTTTGTTGTTTTTTAGTTTTAGAATTTTAATCTCTCGTTAGAGGGAGGACTTCAGTGATAGCAAGGCGCTGCACATATACCTTGCAGGTCTGGGAGGGGCTGGTGGGTGTCTCTTGGAGTCCCTCCAACGCTTCACTCTCCCCCGTCAGACTACAAACTGCAGAATTATTCCCACCAGCATTGGAATTCATCGAGTCGCTCCATTTGGCCCGAGGGTGGAGTTATGGCTGGCGGGAGGATCACAGTGTCATCACCGTCTGTGGGAGGAGCTGGGTCACTGTGGGGGGAGCTGGGTCACTGTGTGGGGGAGCTAGGTCACTGTAGGAGGACGTTGGGTCACTGTAGGGGGAGCTGGGTCACTGTAGGGGGACCAGAGTCTCTGTGGGAGGGTCTGGGTCATTGTAGAAGGAGCTTGGTCAGTGTGGGACGAGCTGGGTTACTGTGGGGGAGCTGGGTCATTGTGGGGTGACTGGTACCACGAACAGGTCAAGACGCTGTCCTGCTCTCCGCTTTAGCTACCATAGCCTCCACCATGACCACCATACCCTTTGCCATGGTAACATATCATCCACAATGGCCACCATACCCTTTACCATGGCCACTATATTCACCACCATGGCCACCACACCCTCCACCACGGCCACCATACCTTTTACCGTGGCCACCATACTTTAATCCATGGCCACCACTCCCTCCACCATGTCCATCATACTCTCCACTATGGCCACCATACCTTCCACCTTGGTCACCATACCCACCATAGCCATCGACTCGTCTTCGCGCCATTGACTAGAATTCCTAAACCCAGAGAGAGCAAACCCTTTAAGACAGATTTAATATCAAATAAATTTGAAATAAAACAGATCTGACATAAAACAGGAGACTCATCACGAGAAAAATAATTTATGAACATGCATAAAGCAGAGACCCCGCGGCCACCCGCACGCACGCACGCTCTGCTTTCCTTCTTTACCTTCACTCTGCTCTGCCTTCCTCACTCTACACTGCCCTCCTCACAACACTGCCTTCCTCACGACGCTGCCTTCCTCACAACACTGCCTTCCTCACGACGCTGCCTTCCTCACTACACTGCCATCCTCACTACACTGCCTTCCTCACGATGCTGCCCTCCTCCCTACACTGCCATCCTCACTACCCTGCCATCCTCACTACACTGCCTTCCTCATTACGCTGCCTTCCTCACTACACTGCCATCCTCACAACACTGCCTTCCTCACTACGCTGCCTTCCTCACTCTACACTGCTATCCTCACTACACTGCTTTCCTCATTACGCTGCCTTCCTCACTACACTGCCATCCTCACTACACTGCCTTCCTCATTACGCTGTCTTCCTCACTACACTGCCATCCTCACTACACTGCCTTCCTCATTACGCTGCCTTCCTCACTCTACACTGCCCTCCTCACAACACTGCCTTCCTCACTGTGCTGCCTTCCTCACTACACTGCCTTCCATGCTCTACTGCTCTGCCTTCCTTGCTTTAAGATTTACTGTATTTCAAAGTTAAGTTTGAAAATATCTGTATTTATTGGTAGTTTTAAAATTAGCAGTTTTCTGTATCTTTATAGAGACAGAGGAGGAAGTCTCTCTCTCTATCTCTATCTCTCTCTCTCTCTCTCTCACTCACTCACTCACTTTTTCTCTGAGGAACACACCCAAACATCCAGTGTTCACAGAATTCACTTTCTTTAAGACGTGAAGTATATTTAAATGACTGGGTTCTCTCGACATGACGGTTGGAATGACTGGCCTGAGGCATTTAAAGTTTAAATGCCTCAGGCAGGAGAGTTTAAATGTTTCAGATAAGACAGCGCGACAGTCTGAATGTCTCGGATGCAACAGTTTGAATATTTAAATGCGTCAGATGCGAAGGTTTAAATGCCTCAGACGCGATAGTTTGAATGCCTCAGGCACGACCCGTTTAAATGCCTCATATGCAACAATTTAAATGTTTCAGGCGCGACCTTCTGGAAAAGCCTTAGAGGCGACTGTGTAAATGCCTGAGACGTGACAGTTTAAATGCCTCAAACGAGTCGGGTTTAAATGCCTCTCGCAAACAGGTATGAACCAGGAGGCATTTATCCATTAGTCATGACCTGGATTGTCACATGTCATGTGATCCCTCTAATTCTTGTCATACAGGCGCATGTCATGTCATGTGATCCCTGACACTTTTCATACAACCACATGTCATGTGATGTTACCCCCCCTCCTACAGCCTGTCATATAGCTACATCTGTCATGTGATGTGACACCCTGAAACGTGTCATTCTGCTACATCTGCTGTCATGTGATGTGGCTCTTGTAACACCTGTGTTATTGCCTTCTCTGCCTTACTCACTCTCTCACCCACCTCTCCCAGGACCACTTCCCTAACCCGCTCACTCACTCACCTACCTCTCCCAGGACCACTCCCCTGCCCCGCTCACTCACTCACCCACCTCTCCCAGGACCACTCCCCTACCCCGCTCACTCACTCACCTACCTCTCCTAGGACCACTCCCCTGCCCCGCTCACTCACTCACCTACCTCTCCCGGGACCACTCCCCTGCCCCGCTCACTCACTCACTCACCTACCTCTCCCGGGACCACTTCCCTGCCCTACGGTAATCCCACAGTAAAGCCCCCTACAGTCCTGCTGGCGCCCGCCGCCACTCGCAGCCTCGGTCCGCCCTCTCCTCTCCCATATGCCAGCCTGGACACAGCCGCCCCTCACATTCAACTAATGCTCTTCAAAAACACAAAGATATTCCTTTTTTCATTTGATGTTGTCGGGGTTGGACTGTTGTCAGGACTGGACTGTTGTCAGGGTTGGATTGTTGTCAGGACTGGACTGTTGTCAGGGTTGGATTGTTGTCAGGACTGGAGCTGACTGTTTATCATGAGTCACATGTGGCGCTGCTGTTCCCGCTCGTCATATCTTCCATTAACTCGTGACAGCATCGAATCCCGACTCAGTTATCCTCTGCTCGCCGTGCACGGGGATATTCCCATGACCTTTGTGTTTACACTGACCTTTCCTCTGGTTCTTGTCCCCCGACCTTTCAGAAATACCACGACCTTCCACAAATATATTCGCTTCGTCTCTTTGTCTTTATATGTGACCTTCATTCTTCCTGTCTTGCCGACATGTTTATCTTCCCGAGTGGTCGTCTTTAGCTTTTGTCGCTTCTTAACTATATTTCCCCTCACCCACGTAGGTCTCCCGAGCTGGGTGGGTGGGTGTGGAGGCCAGCCCCAGGGATGGGGTGTGCCACAGACTCTCTCCCTCTCTGAACACACTCTCCCTGCCAGAACGATCTCCGCCCTGCCTGAGCCATCCTTGTCTCCCCAACAGTCGTGTCATCAACCGCGAATCTTCTATATATCTACCAGGGCGACCTATATTCCCCCCCGCCCTACACGAACGAGGTTCTTCATGTATCGTTTCCCGACGCACCTTCTTTAAATTCAGGGTCGAGGTTTTAAAACCCATACTTTACCGAGGGTTTCCGCCATCATGGCCGCCCTCTTGAACCCCCGGGGGATCCAGTGCCTCAAGGGCGTCTCGGGTCAGGGGGCCGCGGGACCCCTCTTCCCAGAGCAAAAGGTACGGCTTCATCAGCCTCCTCCTTTGTTGCTGTAAATATGGGCCTCCCATTTTCGTCCTTTACTTCCCCTCTTGCGTCTTTTACGCAGTTTTTCCTCCGTGCCTTCTCCGAAGACTCGCTGGCGACTCTCTTAGCCCACCGTGCAGTCCCCTTGCTCATGACGGGGATTGTTGACTGTTATTAGTTACCGACACAACAGCCGGAGATCGTCACAGAGGAACAACACCCGAACACAGTCCACAGAGGAAGTTGGATCAGGGAGCCTCACTTCCTGAGGAGGAGGAGGAGGAGAACGGCCAAGTGTCTTCAGAAACATACACCAGAAGAGAGAGGGGGGCGCCCCCCCCCCTCGCCCAGCAGACGTCCATTAAGAGACGAGGGTCGACCCCATCACGCCAACATAACCCGAAAACTTAAAGGCTCTCACTTCGCTCTCCCCGAGAGCTAACAAGGGAAGGGCTTCCCCCCTCCCCCTCACCCCTTCACCCTAAGAACCCCTGAGACTCCTCTCATCCCAGGGAGCAAACGGAGAAAGAGGCAACGTATCCCGGGGGGAAATGAGCCGTCTCCCAATCCAAGGGGGCCAAACAGAGAGGCAGCTCCCCCCTACCCCCCCAGGGAGTCGAAACGTCCCCCCCCCCCTCCACTCTACAGCCGCAGGCCGGCCGGCTGGTGATGTCTTCACTACAACAGCCAGGGAGAGGCAGACAACCCCCCCTAAGGGGGCCGAGGAACCGGCCCTGACAGGAACTCCAAAGCTCTCCCCTCCCTCCCCAGGCCCAGTGCCAAACCCCCAACCCCAGCGTTCCCCCAGCACATACCTCTAGCGTCTGATGTAGCCGAGATCCCGAGTGAGGCTGAGGAGCAGCCCTGGTCACAGGTGGACCTGGGGAGACGCCCAGGTCCCAAGTGAAGCTGGGGAGCAGCACAGGTTCAAGGTCAGCCTGGGGTAACAGTCTGGGCCCCAGCATGACCCCCAGACTCAGGTCTCCAAATGTTAACATCAAAGGTTACGCCGACCTTTCATGTTAACCCGAGTGAGGCAGCCACCCAGGACCTGCCTGCCACCCAGTCTGCCACTTGGGGACGTGTCTGCCTCTCTGCCACCCACGACCTGCCTGCCACCCAGTCTGCCACTCGGGAACGTGTCTGCCTCTCTGCCACCCACGACCTGCCTGCCACCCTGCTTGCCACCCTGCCACCCGGTACCTGCCTGTCAGCCCCTACAGCCTAGTCCCCTGAGGTGACCCGTCCAGCAGTCAACCGTTCAGTGGTGGTGGTCCGGTCTTTTATCAAAGATGGAAACTGAGACAGTGAATAAAGCCGATGAACTTGTACCGTCTCTCTCTCTCTCTCTCTCTCTCTCTCTCTCTCTCTCTCTCTCTCTCTCTCT
>JAYMFT010368589.1:0-21950 GCA_038088735.1 Panulirus argus
ATATATATATATATATATATATATATATATATATATATATATATAAAATCCTTAAGGGATAAGTCATTAGGTACACCATCATACCCAGGTATCGTAACGTCGTGTTTCATGGTTGCACCATTATGCTCACGACTGTACAATTGTCGTCCTCCGGGATCGTGCCAACGCCGTGCTTAAAGATCGTACCGTCGTCGTGTTCAGGGATGGTAACGTCGTCCTGCAAGAGGATGAACACTCTCTTTGGGGTCTGGAGAGAGTCGGCCGTCCCTTCCCTCTTACTCGGTACTTCCCCTGACCCACGAACCTGGTAATGACCGAAGCTGGGCCGAAGGACGGCTCAATGTTCGTGCGTTCGTATTGTTTATGCATGAAGAGGAATCATGGGGTGGGGTGGAGGTGGGTAGGAGTTGGAACGTAGCGAAGGATGTCTGCAGACTTCTGTCGAACACTGATATCATTTTTTTCATTTTTGCCGCAATTGCGGCTAATGTATTGTGCACCCTTACCCACCCTGTAAGCGGCAGAACAGAAAAGGATTACAGAGTGCACAGAAGGTCCAGTGACTGGGGCCTCAGTGAGTGCAGTACATTATAGGTCACATAGTGAGAAAAGGGATAACATGATCTGGGTAACGAAACGAATGATTTGGTACATTACATGGTAAGTGAAGTTTACAACAGCTGAACAACAGAGATCGGATAAGGTATCACGACAGACAAGAAAAGAAATATTTACAGTAAGCGTATTTATGATACTTTTCAAGTGTCCGAAGTGGAACATTGTTATGGATGACATGTCTGCTGCACATATCTTGTCATGTTTGGCAAGCATCATCTCTGAACTCGCTGATCTTACAACCATCAAGGATGTAATGCTCCAAGACGTGAGCATTACTTCCCTGGCAAAGTTTGCATTTGGTCTGTGTAGTGTCAACAGGAGGGATAAATTCTCCCCCGAGCATCTGTAGCCTAGCCTCAGTCGGGCGACATCACCATCGAGGTAGCTACTGATCACGGCTGTCGGTGGAACCAAGTGAATATGGATCTTTTTTGCATAATGCTGTGGTGGTAAATGGACCTGATTGTGTTATTTTCACTACCTCTTAAAGTCTATAAAAGATTTTGTTCATATTCTTAAGGCTACTCGCAGGCAGACGCAGAGGGTAATGGTCTTTCAAGGTAGATGCTTTGGCTCGTTCATCAGCGCATCATGCATTCTGAGCCCAATATGGGATGGAACCCTGAGAAAGCGGACTCTAAGCCCAACTCGAGTGATTTCGTTATCCAACAGACACGTATTTTTTTTTTTTTTTCATACAATCCCACTGAGCGCAACGGAAGGATTGCTGAACACGGGGATGCAACCTCCTATATACGACAGTAGTAACCTTGAGTTCTACGGTACGACCTTTTCGGTATCATGTCCATACGACCCCCAGGGGTCGTCCCTTTATCCTATATAAATGTCAGTCTGTCACATATGAAGTCACCTTGGATATGCTCGAACGCTTTCCGTGTTGTAGGGCTTGAGTACACTCTCACTCAGTGTTCTACATCGTCTTCTGCCTCCATCCCAGCCCATCCTATTCCCTTTTTCTTTCCTTCTCTTCCTTTTCCAACCTCCTCTCCCTCCTCCTCAAGCGCTGAGAATTCCTTTGTGTCCGCTATTGTCGTACGTGACATGCAGCGATCAACTTTTAATATTTCATGGGGGGAATTCTTTCATTCTCCAGTCCTTTAGGAGTGAAAGAATATTCGCAGAGTTCAGTGGGCGGCTAGGTAGCTGGGGAGAGGGAAGCGGGTGTGTCGGGGAGTTCACTGGGTGGCTAGGTAGCTGGAGAGAGGACAGGGCGTGCCTGTGTAGGGAGGCTGTCTGGGGGAAGGTCTCCGGGGAGAGTGGATGGAGTTGAAGGGGTCGAGTGTGATGCGTGGATGTGGTGGGTATCAAGTGAACACAAACTGCAGCTTGGCCACTGCCGCCACCATACTGATGGATGGATTTTAAAGGGGGACCGTAGGAGCCATTGCACATACGCCATAAATGCAAGCATACTTGAACACATAGAAACAAAGACACAAAGACAAACACATGTGCACTTGTACACGAGGATATAATAAAGACAGTCAGCACGATGAGACAGGACATTTTCCCGTATACACTCCAAGATCTTATTTCTACATGACTCTATGTCTCCATGAGCATATCGGTTTTCCCAGTCAGTTTTCTTAAAACCAAAACCTCACATTATGGGGACTTTACTACCCTGATGGGTGAGCGCCTCGCTACCTCAGGCACCAGCATGATTGTTTGCGTTGAAAACTTCCTCTGATTCATTGCATTTCTCGTAAAAATTATGTACTAACATTAACACCATGCAAATTTCTTTCACAGTTGCTCCTTGTACTGCTTGAATGGGCCATCCATCAGTCTTCCCTGAAACTTACCGTTACCTCGAATTTATTCTCTCCTTCCCTCTTTGCTGTCAAGGACCCTTTCAGACACATGTGATCTTATGTCTTTCGTAAGTTATGACGCCACAACTCTTAACAACATCAAGTTTCTTTTCCCCGATACGGTCCATGAACTCCATTTCCTCCCATTTATCACCAGTCCATTTGCATTCTCATACATTACCCAAAATTTGAGCCTCGTGTTATTTTGGACTCGTAGCTTCCCTGAGTTAGTAGTGAGGCTGTGACGATCTCTGTTTTGATGCCTCCGTTTTTGCCTTCTGACATTCCTCCCTGTTTCTATCAAGCTCCTCCCTTGGTCTCTCGGCTCTGAGGTACACCCAACCGAATCTTCATTGTCAGCAAGTTTCCAAGCCAGCTGTCATACCTCTTGGCTCAATCAATCCATACTCAACGTAATGTCTACAGGCTATCCCTTTATCTCCTGATCAAATCTGCCAGTTCTCTCAGACCCTTTAATCTCGAAAATTGCATCTGGTCGTTAGGTAGCCACTAACACTTTTTATTTCTTGAAATGTCATGTAACAGCTGGAGACAGAACCCATAAATCCTCTTTCAGTGTTCATATCCCGCCACCCGCACTAGTTCACCGAACCCACCAACCTCCGTCTCTCTCTCTCTCTCTCTCTCTCAAACACACACACACACACACACACAAACACACACATACAAACAGATACACTTGCGAAATAACTTCAAAGCAAGTCTGTTAACCAAAAAGAACAGTACAAGACCGACTGCGTGTGATCATGTCCATCGTACAGTGTAGACTGTAGAGAACACTCTCCTGACTCTTCCCTGATCACAGAAGTAATTCATCTGCTTCTCAACATCTTCGAAAAACACAATGGCCACAATTTACCTCATTTGTCTTGACAAATTTGGTAACTCAGAGATAAAAGAAAAAAGAAAATGGAAAGAACGAGTTTATAAGCAATATATCTACCTGCTTCATAGGTTCAATACAATATGATGCTATATATAATGATACGGTGACAATATAGAATAATATCATATAATGTAGTATGCAGTAGACGGTACTTCAATAATATAATAAGCCAGTAATATCCCCGTAATATATCACGTCAGTAATATAAGCGGTGACCCTGTCGACCCAATATTGTGGTTGGCAAGGCGAGGAAGAGGAAAAATATAAATTCTTGGCTTTCTTACCCTCTGAACGGATTAACGAAGGGGTGGGGTCATCTGCAGTCTCTCTCTCTCTCTCTCTCTCTCTCTCTCTCTCTCTCTCTCTCTCAAAGCATCGACGAGGACAAACTTTTGCTATAATCCTCCCCTGGGCACTGTCACCAGCGTGGACCACCCATTGGCACAACTGCACCAGCAACCCACCATACCCCAGAACTTTCCTGGAAACTAAATTCCCCCACCAGCCCTTATACCAGTAGGACACCTTCTCAAGATGTGAGATACGCAACAATGGTCTTTTCGGCTTGTACGGCGCCCTTGACCACCAATGGGATTGACAAACGTGTCTGAGACCCGTGAACACGACGGTACGACATGTAATCACGACGGTATAACCCTTGGGTATTATGACGTAGGCTTTGACCTGACTCTTAGATTCGTCCACGACCTTAGAAAACATAGGCAAGGATGCATTCGTCGTGATCCCTGAAACACTCGGTACGATCCTTGGGTCTACGATGGCGTGGCCTTTCGCCTAACGGGGACTTATGGGTCAGGTCAAAGAGCACGCTGTTATACTGAGGGGTCGTACTGTTGTCTACTCAAGTGGTTAAAGAGCCATATTTCAGCCATTTCCTTCGGCGGGTCACTAGTAACATCGGAGAATAGTCTCAAACACGGTGTCCACATCTGTGTTGCAAGGCCGTAACCAGGAGAGCTTCTTTTTTTCAACGTTGAAAACTCCAGTCAGGGACAAAAGTCGTCACCGAAGCCAGACCTGATAAGGAGACGAGAAGAGAAAAAGGAGAATGATCTAAAAAGTTTTTGAGCTGGGGAAACCTGCTTTTTGAAGGAGCGGGCAGGTCGTTGCTGTTGGTAAAGACATAAGATTTATAATAAGGGGAGGTACGAATAGGAGCATGAAGTTAGGTATAAAAATAAGCGGGATAACTGTAGGACAGAGGAGAAAGACTACTACCCAAGTATCTCATGAGTCTCGCAGAAGGTAACTAAGAGGGACGGGAGCGAGGGGCTGGAAATCCTCCCCTCCTTTAGTATCATTTTCCAAAAAAAAAGGAACAGAGGAAGGAACTAAGTGAGGATTTCACATCTTAGGCTCAGTTCCTGCGCTAACTTTGTCGAAGCGAAAAACGGCGAACAAGTGCGACAAGAATCATGAGGTGTGGTGCGCATAGAAAGACACTGTTAAGGCGGCTAGCAGCCCAGTAGCTCAGTGAAAGGATACAGAGTAAGACCAGCAATCCTGACCCAGAGGGTGTACGAGTGTTCTGGGCATCACTTTAAAATTCCCAAGTCAGGACGGTAGTATCTCCCAGGACGTTTCTGTTTACAACCCACTGACACGGAGGGTGAAATATGGTTCCGGGCAACACTGCAGCACTCCTGGTTTAGGACGGGAGTCTTGGAACATTCAGATGGCAGGAAGAGAGTCTTATTTTGTTTGCATACTTCACCGCTTGCGGTGGTTTTGTCCACAAACATGAGTGCTCTCGGAAATGATTTTCCTGGTGGTTCTGACCGCATGCGTGTAGTGTTCCGCTTGCGGCCGTGACTGGACGCGGCGAGATTGAATCATCCAACCTCAGCGACAAAACAGTTAATTATAGACACTTGAAGGAAGCTGCCTTCATCTTAGATTTATGTGTAAAACTTGTTATCAAGGACATTTTCTATACAATGTAACATCAACATTTGTTAAAATGTCTGTGTCTCCGGACGTAGCTTGGTGTGGCACATACCTTAGGTATACATGTTTATCCTTTTGAAGTTAGGTAAAAGTGTAAACCTCTCTACAACTGAAACTAGGCCCTTTGGCTGATGAAATACCCCAGTGAACAACAAAATACGCCGTTTGTGTCAAAAAATGCAAATCTTGAGCCACAAAATAAGCCCCTTGGTGCACAAAATACTTAAACAACAAAATGCGCACACTGAGCCACAAAATTCCGTCTTGATTAAGAAAAAGCCCAAGTCTTGAGTCACGAAATACGCTCGTTGGGCCACAGAATACTCTCCTTAATCAGGAAAATATGGTCCTTGAACCACCAAAGGCGCTCCTTGATCCACATAATACACCTCCTGAACTATAAATAACCCCTTGAACTGCGAGATACGCCTCTTAATTCACAAAATACTTCCTTTGAGCTACAAATCACGCTCTTTGTACCAACAAAACACGCCTCTTGACTTAAAAGATATGTTGCTTAAATCACAAAACACGTACCTGAAACCGCAAAGGACCCCCTTCAACCAAAATATATTACTCTTGTGTTACAAAATACGCTCTTTGAACTACAAAATACGTTCCTTTCATGAAAAAGAATAAGCCCCTTGGTGAAAAAAATACAATAGTCTAATAAGTCACAATATATGCCCCTTGAGCCACAGTCACTATGTCCATACATGGCAGGAAAAATGTCCTTTAATACGAATATATTTTGACCGTCTTTGCTTATTCATTATTTACAATCACTTCTGGACACCTTTCTGAAAAGGTCTTGGTGTTACCCCAAGACCCATTTTCCATGGGTCCTCTGCAATTTCAAAGCTGCACTACACTCATTATCAGGGACAGGACTGACTCCCATGAGGCGAGACTTTGTTTCGTCAACTGATGGTTATACAGTCTTCACTGAAGGTGACTTTTCACTCGCGGTGTAACCTCATGCAGGCGGAGTATGGTAACACCTTACGGCTATTTGAGCTAACAGAATGTCGACTCTGAAATCCCAGAATAGTGCCATGGGACCTGTAACACATAAGTCTTATTTTCCATCCTTTCAAAAGACATACTATCTCTTTGTCTGCCTTTCTACTGTTACCTAACTGAGCTGCGAGTTTCTCCGACATATACCACAGCCTTGAAAGAACCCAGTGGTCTGCTGCTGGTTGAATTGCTTTGCATTCCTTCGTATTTCTTTGTATTTCCGAGTTTGTGTCTTCTCTAGTTTATGAAAGACTTTAAGGGAATGGTAGAAGAGAGATTGCTCGTCCCTCTAAGCCTTTGTCTCGGCAAAAGAAAGGGGGGGGGGGAAATCCCAACAGACAAAAGCGAAACCGAATCCGCTTTCGGGGATCTTGATTTATATTTGACAAAAGACATCAATATCTACTCCAACGTTTTGTTCTAGTACACTCTAACCATAATGATGACTCTTGGCACACATACACTCAGACAATGATTGATTAGTGGTCAAAAGAGTCTTCAAAATGAAATGGTGCTTATTATCAATGTAGAGTGTCTTCTTCTTCCCCAAGACCAAGAAAAACGAGCGTCTAATTGGATTTTAACATTATCGTTCCTTGATCACAGACTGACCACCACGCTAAAGGCCTACGTTTGGTCGGGCACGGCACTAGACGCCACCTGTAGGAGACCCAAGGATCGTCCCGTCATCCTCAAGGCACGTATACACCATCGTGCTCGAAGATCATCATACTGTCCTACTCGAGGATCATACTGTCGTGCTCCAGGCTTTATAAAATTAAGCCATTGAGAAAGACGACGACTTCTAACCAACAATGCGATGGATTTATTGGTGCGAAAAAGCATAACAAGATCCGTAATTACACCCACAGTCATAACGGTAGTAATTACATCAGTAATTACATGACTCCAGCAATATGACAAACAGCCTCACCGAAAACCCAGCCAGCAACCGTAAACCAGCTGAGGAGCGGCTGCAAGAACACACGACGTCTGCAAGGACACGAGTCATGTGTGACAACAATTATGCAAGAACAACAAAATGAGTTCGTCTGACGTCATCTGGTTCTTCCGTGGCTATTCTGTGTCGGAAGGATGGAAGCCATACCACTGTTCTCAATCGTGAAGGCAGAGACTAGGCTACTGGTCTCTGTCGGGAGGATAGAGACCGGACCACCCCCAGTGGACATGAAACGTTTTTGAAAACACTGCTGCAACAACGTTGCATCAACGCTTGTTACGTTAACGTTCCACAGCAACGTTCGGAAAACGGTGTCATTGTAATCAGTCAGGACGTATCGTACGATACACGTCACCTAGCGACGTAATGTACTAACGTTCCGACAGCGTTGGTTAGAGCTGCCGTAGATTCGCACCTTTTTCGTATTTTGTTGTGAATTTCACAACTGCAAATCAATGATCATCGTCAAAATGGATCTTACAGCGTGAAGCAACCGGGGTAATATTTCTGAAACAAAATCTGTTTCAGAAAGTTTCTCAAGCTTTATGAAACTTTAATTTTCTTAAAATATTTATGGACACACACACACACACACGAAAATAAAACAGAATAAAACAGAATATCATTTATCTAAAGTGCAAAATAGAAAGCAAGGTTTATTCATTTACATACAGACACCGAGACTATTCCAGATATACGCATCTAGAACCATGTTATTTCAAAACGTGCTGTTTCTTGGGATATTATTAATCCAGAGGAAGAGAAACTGGGAATAATATACCTGTAGAAAAAAAAAATCTAAGCTTGCTCAACTTGCCATCTGGTGTCTAGTTGGCGTACTAATGAGGAGCTGCTCGCCTTGCTCTGTGGCTGTTACTGTTGTAGTTGTAGACGTACTTGTAAGCGTCATTACGATACTTGTTGACTGAAATGGTACTTTTAGATTATTGATGTAGACGTTGTACAAGTTGTATGAAGGCCACTTGTTGAAGCTGTAGATGTAGTTGATATTGAGGATGTTATACTTCTTGAAGTAGATTCTGACACGGTTGTTGTCGTGAGTATTGTATTTGTTAATGTAGATGTGGTTGATGAAGGAGTTGTGCCAATATGTGGCCAATATGGTAGAAGCTTGTACTCGTAGATGTGGTTTTTGAAATTATACTCGTTGATGTAGACGCAGATCAGGGTTAACTAGGAGGCAAACTTGTCGTTGGTGTAGATGATGAAGATGTTGGGTAAGGTGATGTAGATGTGCATGTGGTTGTTGTAGGAGCCGTACTTTTTTATTAAGATGTGGTTGTTCTTCAGGTTATACTGACTGAAAATGTAGGCATGGCTGGTGTTGGTGTAATCGTGATTGATGAAGCTGTACCTCCTGATATAGATGTAGATGTGTTTGTTGTTTTAGAAGCTGTATCTATAGAAGTCGGTGCAGACGTGGCTGATGGAAATACTGTAATTGGTGCTGTAGTAGAGTTAGACTTATTGATGTACATACAGATGCAGTGAATGAAGGAGTTATGCTTGATGATGCAGATGAAATGGGTGACGAAGATATGGTATTCGTTAATGTAGATACGTCTGCAGCTGCAATTATCTTTTTTTTGACGATAAGTTGGACATCCCAGCCTCCCTGAAAAAATTATATTCATATTCTGATACAACTTAAGAGATGATTATGCAAAAGTATCCCATTTTCTCGAAAGCGTTGTAGGAGAGTTGTATGAAGCTATAAAGAATATCCTAAAAAGGTGACAGGAAGGTGGTATGGAAGTGTTACAACATCCTAGACAGGTTGTAAGAGTATGGTATGGAGGTTTTACACCATTCTAGAAAAGGTTGTATGAGTGTGGTACGGTTTCACAGCATCCTAGAAAAGTTGTGGGAAGGTTATATATAGGTCTCAAATAATTATAAAATAGTTGGAGGATGATTATATGTAGGTCTGAAAGCATCATAAAAAGGTTTAAGGAAGGTTGTATGTAGGTTTCAGCACATAGAAAGGTTGTAGGAAGGTATGATTTAGGCTTCACAGCATCCTATAAAGGTTGTAAGAAGGTTGTATGGAGGTTTCACAGTGTCTTGAAAAGGTTGTAAGGAGGTCAATGAAACTTTCACAAATTCCTTAAGCGGCTGTAAGGTTAGAGGAAAGTTTCATAATATCCTGAAACGGTTGTAAGAAGGTCGTACCACAATGTCATCATACGAAGTTGTAGCAACCTTTCCGGTAGAGACCGGACCATTGCCTCTGTCGGAAGGGTAGAGACCGGACCACTGTCTCTGCTGGTATGGTAGAGACCGGGCCAGTCCCACACAACCCGTCCGCCACGGATTCACATCCCTCCCAGCTGCCTCTAACAGTACCAGTAGGTCACCATAGGCGAGGCAGGTCGTGCTAGATTTGTTCTCTCAGACAGGCTGCTGACCCTCGGTCGCCGTGGACCAAGCGACTCCATCACATTATTTCCGAGGCCGCCTCCACCACACACAGTGCTACACTAAGTACAGGCTGGGCAACTTACCGTCACTGCAATGGAGCCTCGTGTATTCACTGAGAAATAAATGTTAATGTGATGCAAAATTTCTCACTCCCCAACTGTGGGGTGTGTCGGTCAACGATCGCCACCCTGGAGTGTGGTGATCTTCTCCCTGACAATGACCTTTAACCTAGCTTATACTTATGCCTCGCCTTCCCCACCAGCTCAACGTATTCACTTTAATATACTTCATTACCTTAGCAGCATTTTTTTTTCTCTTACAAGATTTTTTACGTTGAGCTACACAAGTGGCCATGATTTTTGCCTACTTTTCTGTCTATCACTATTAACTCTCTTCCCAGCCTGATAGGGTCCTCAATGCCCCAGTATAGGGTAGGGACGCCCTATTTCCTACGGTAGACTAGTAGCTATGTATCTCCCACAATGCGCAGTAGTTGTACCTACAGCATACCCGTACGCGTCTAAGACGACGTATAATCAAACAACAATTAGCGAGACGCCAGTAGTTGTGTAACCTGACATTACCCAGCGCCGCAGCTAAAAGTTTTAACCGTAGCTCACTCGGGCCTGGCGGCGGCCAGGAGGGAACCGGGTGCAGGTGCTCGCCTGATAACTTTTAATAGCTCCCTTAATGAAACCAGCCTCCAGTTTATAGAGCCGTCCCTAGTGTGGAGTACACTTGGCCTCTCACTAGATAATATCACGTGAAGCATTGTCACTTTTATTACCATTTGTCCTTAATAAACCGTCCCGTGGTCATTAACCTCCCACTGACAGCCCGGTATTAACCAGTGACTACCATCAGCCATGAACCAGCTACCAGTGGCCATTAACTAACGATCGGTCGTTAACTAGTGACCACTGACGATGAATCATTGAGCACTGACCACGACCACAGTGATCAGGGATCGTTAACGGAGCTGAACGCCTGGCGATCACTCACTGTCCCGCCCGACACTGATAACCTACACTCCATTATTAACAGGTACAGTTTGATCTACATTGTACAAGGTGTCTCTAAAACGATGAACCCCAGACAGGATTGACTATTTGCCATTAGCTTAACAAATATTCAAATTGTACATCTGCAGACACACACACCACAGTCTCCCGTACTCATGGATGTGTGTATGCAAATTTACGTCATGGGATTTGAGCTTTTCTTAAGCTAAAGGTAAAAAAATTAATTCTGTCTTTGAGTCTGGAGTATAGCTGACATCTGGCAGGGATGACTGTTATATACAGATATATACAATTATATACATACAATTATATACAGAGCCACAACAACTCAGTAAAAAAGAAATGAGATTTACTCAGTGACCAGTAAAAATCTTTGAACGATTAATCAAAAACGTGTCTAACTTGTTCAGCGACTATACTGCCCTCTGCACTACACTTGCTGCAAATAAAGTTAAGAGTAAACATGGCCACAGCAACCCATACAAATTCTTATCATACAATGTACTAGTAATCAAGTGGGTACTAACTGCCTGTAACTACACACCAGTGTTATCGGGCCAGCCTCTCCTGCCATCTGGTGGTGCGGGCAGGTACCAAGGTTGTATACAAAACAACGGCCTCACAGGCGGCTTATCACCAGCATGGGGTATGGATTCCCATTCTGATCTCAGAGACCGGGAGACCGTTGCTGCTTCACCCATGATGAAGTTAACAGACGTACCTACCTTGAGTCTACCTAACTGTCATCAGAGATTATTCCTACACCGGCAGTTCGTTTAGTAGCCGGAGTGCGTAGGCCTGCCTCACCACAACTACCTGTTTGGGCGAGTGCCCTTTAGATTTATCAAGTGCTTTCTTCAAGACGTCAGCTGGCTTATCTATGATGTCTCTTATATATGCCGTTCAGTTGGGTCGCCTTAGGACCCTGATACTAAATCGTCTTCTTCAAAAAGTATTTATGTCACTTTTCACCGAGATTATTCTTTATGTAAAGATTAGGGACTTAACATTCCAATCTTATTTGAGTATATATTTATATATATAACCTAATGTCATAATGCTTGTGTGTCCTTTGATGTCACCAGTGTGAGTTAGTGCGGACTGTTATATAATTACGTCTTATAAAGTGGCGTTAGTGGAAGTATTCTGGTCAAGTGAGTACAGGTGTCATCATCGGATCTGCGTTTCTCGTCTTACCGCACACGGCATCCATCCCACCATCTTCCTGGCAGGCATGGTCGTCATTCTGTTGTGATTGTCCAAAGCGTCGTAGCTTCAACCGCCTCCTGCCTCCTTGATCTTTTATTGCCCCTTCCCCTGGCTATGCTATATTGGGATTGCTCTGTATCTTGAGTTGCGTTGTAGTCTTATTGCGGTCGCTCAAGATATGGCAACCTGAGCTTTCTTCCCGCCTCCCAGACCTTTCATGTTGAGGATGGACTGGTGTTTTAGACATGCGCTGCTCCCTTACCTAACCAAGGCGCCGGAACTTTCCCTCAATACTTCGTCCTTGTGAGCGGTGGCGGCTGACCTGTACCTGTAGCCAAGAAAGTCCTAACCTCAGCCTCACCCTAAACTCTGCCCCTCCACCGCTAAACTTTACTTGGAGAACTTTTTGTCGTCCTGAGCAGTTTATGCCGGAAGTTCAGCTATTGTCTAAAATTTAATAACATATAATCTAAGGAGTTCAGCTCTTGTCTTTTTCCTACACTTTATCGAGGTGAATACACGATTGCAAGAAACGATAATCATTTATGCGAAGATAAATTTCCCAAGATTATGAATAATTCATGAAATACCTGGGTAATTAGCTTTTTAGTGTACAAAATATCTATTAAGCGCATTCCTTTTAAGTCATGTAAGTCCTCGAAAAGGTCGGCGGTGCCTGTCATCTATTGGCCGGAGTTGCGATGACGCAGATTCGTAGACTAGTGGCCGGCGGATGTGACGTAACCGTGTGAGCCGCACAGGAAGACTTTCCCCTTTTGGTGAAGTTTTCTTTTTTTTCTTTGCATAATTTCCGGGAAGACCCAGACGCGGTGAAGATTGTTCGGAGGTCAGAGGAAATATCGGCAGGATATGAATTAGTCAGATGATGGTGGGGACCTGGTGAATCCAGTGGGAAGTGAGTTATATGGCGGCGAGTTCTGAATGATTATGGCGAGAACTAAGCAAAAAGAATAGTGAAAAATGAATACTGACTGTCAGAAGTGAGTAGACTGACAAGAACAATATAACTGATGGAAAATCTAGCTACTTGCTGGTCAAAAATGGAGAACCCTGGCGGGGTATGACTGAACTATCGAGTGTGAAGGAAAATGATGATGATGGAGACGAGAAGCGTGTGGGAAAGAAATGAAATGAGAAAGAAATGAGTGAAGTAGGAGGACAGACAACTACTACGACAACAGATGTACAGAATCCAGAGAGAACAAGGAATGGAGATGATCTGATTATTCGATAATGCTGACAGAGGATATGAATGATACAAAAGGAAACGAGTGTTTTACGGAACTGAGAAGTGAATAAAATAATGGCGAAAATGATTAAACCACAATCCTTGTGGAAAATACTAAAAAGAGCAAGATATTAATAGTTTATGGGATATGATCAACAGTGCTGATAAAGACGTAACTAACGACAAAGAAGGAAATGATTGCCTAGGTTGATAGAGAAAGGAGAGTTTAAGGGCAAATGTCTGATTGCTCATGAAAGCAAAAGCTTATCGGAAAATGGTTAATAAACTGGAAAAGAGAGAGAGAAAAAAAACAGTTTAGTGGGAAAGGATTAAGAGAATCGAGAAAGCAGTTCCAGCTTGACTGGAATAGATCAACAAGAACAGGACCTGTGACCCAAACCGCGTCGAGGGAGGAGGAAGACGTCCGTGAGAGGTCGCCACAAGCAGGCCGGGGGTGCGCGGCGGGGCAGTAGTGTCAGGATATGACATGCTCGCGCGAAAACTACCTACAGCGGCTGGTCCAGATATTCGTGTTGTCAGCAAGACATAAGGAAAGCTCTAGCTAACACTACAGAGAGAGAGAGAGAGAGAGAGAGAGAGAGAGAGAATCAAAGATAACCAAAATGAAAGTGATAAAACATTGACATGTATAGAAAGACAGACGGACAGAAGAAATGAGAGAAGACAAAAGGAAAGAAAGAGAAAAAAAATGAATATAGAAAAAGAAAGACAGAAAGAAAAAACATCGTAAGGAAAAAGGGCGTGTGTGTGTGTGTGTGTGTGTGTGTGTGTGTGTGTGTGTGTGTGTGTGTGTGACTTTGCATCCGTACCTTCTTTCAAGCGATCAGCTCAGTGTCCTCATCATTATCACTTCAACCCTTCAGTCCTCTGGAATACTTAACTTACACATAATATCTTCCTTGAAATCCATGACGTAAGCACTTACCACACACACAAGACCCTCTGCTGAGGTGAACCTTGAGTGCAACTTGTATATACAGACTGCGAGACGGCATCGTCCTTACCCTGCCATCTGTTGGCGCGAGCGGGAACTACAAGCAGACCGGACATACCAGATCCCTCCCGTTAGAAAAAAATAAATAAAATCCTTCGTGTGAGACTATCGTTAGTTTGATTGGATAATAAAACAGTTTATTTCAAAATAGCATTTCACTCTAGAAATATAAAGTCCAGTTTAACTGACACGTCAACATGCTACTTCTAAATGAATTAATAAAATAAATCCATTACAAATTATAATTATCTATCATTTCGTATCTTTTTTACGTGAATAATCGTAATCCAAGTTAGGTATATAGCCCTAGTCGTACATCTAAAGTTTTGCTGCAGTCTGAGAGAGAAAAGACGACGGCTAAATTACGCCCAAAAGACGCGAGGACCATGACATCCACATTTTATCCTTATGGAAACCTAGTTTATGATTGAATGTAGCAAACACATAACATACATAAGAAAATATAATGATAATATATCCAAATATAACATAAAGATAATTCAAAAACAGTAAAAAAGCATGACACCCATATGCCCTGAAGTCATGCCATAGCCATAACATTTTTGTAATGCAATTCCTTTTATAACATGTTGCTGTCTTACTAACACGTTATCGTGATATTCAAAAGCATCACAATACCGACGCTTATATGACCAAAAGTCCCATGGACAATTCTATTACCAGGCTTCTATATAACAACAACCATAATCTATCGTTGAAGTTAGAGTAACAACCCCCCGTACACCATCACTCTCATAACTACAACATTACACAAGAACAAAACGGGCTTGTAACCACAATGTCTATGTCATAAAAGCCAACCACAGCTGATGATGGTAGAGCAACAACAATATTCAGACCACAGCAGCGCAGCAACCCATACTGCTCCAAGTACAACACTTTGAATAACAGGACTTCTATTCTAACAGCATTAACGACAGTAGTGCATCTACTCCAACAGCGTTAATAACTAGCATTATAACAACAAACTCGTGCCAACAATATTTACAAAAAAAAACAGTAATACTAGAAATATATATATATATATATATATATATATATATATATATATATATATATATATATATATATATATAACTGCAACGCATCTATGGCATCAGTAGTTATAACAACAAACCCGTTTCTACAACATTTAAAAGGAACGGTATTTCTCTTCCTTGCAACAGTTATGACAAGAGGCCTTGCTGTGCATATATCACAACAAAATATCATTTCATTAAGAAAACCTATCATTTAACAATGCAGCAAGCATTCCTATAACTACACCTCATCAACAGTGTTCCTAGAATAAAAAAAAAATCCTATAAAATGCCCTATGAGATAAATAACGCTATGAAAACACCAGAGCAGTTCTGCTGCTGCATGCGTGTAGCAGGAAGATTTCAGTACACAAATGAAAACAAAGAACAAAGCGAAAATAACAAACAGAAACAAAACTATAACAACAGACATGAACTAAACCCTGAAAACAAACAAAAAGCTATAACATCAAACAAAAACAAGGCTATAACATCAAACAAAAACAAAGCTATAACATCAAACAAAACAAAGCTATAACATGAAACAAGAACAAAGCAAAACATTAAGAACAAAGCTATAATAACAAACAAGAACAAAGCTATAACAACGAACAAGAGCAAAACGATAACAGTAAACGAGATGAAAATAACGACAGACAAGAACAAAGCTGCAACGCCAAACAAGAAATATGCTGTATGAACAAACAAGAATATAACCGTAACAACAAACAAGAACAGAGCTGTATAACATCAAAGAGGAACAAAGCCATGATAACAAAAAAGGAACAAATCATATAACAACAAATAAGAAGGAAATCTATAACTACTAATAAATAAGGCTGCTACAACAAAGATGAACAAAGCTGTTATTAACAGAAAAGAACAAAACTTTAGAAACAAACAATAACAAAGCTAGAACATCGACAAAAAACTATAACAACAAACAAGTGAAATCTGTGATAACATAGACGAACAAAGCTATGAAAACAACTATAACAACAAAAGAACAAAACTATGAGAACAAACAAGAACAAAGCTATATCTACAAACAAGAACGAAGCTATAACAAGACACAAGAACAAAGCTATAACATCAAGAGCAAAGCTATAATACAAAAGAAAAATAAGGCTATTACGAGAAAATAGAACAAAACTATAACGACAAACAAGAACGAAGCTATAATATCAAGAACAAAGCTATGATACTAGATAAAAACAAGGCTATAACACCAAAAAAGGGCAAAATATAACAACAAATAAGAACAAAGCTATAACATCAAAGAAAAAGTATATCAACAAAAGAGAACAAAGCTATATTAGCAATGACGACCAGACCCCAGCAACAATTAAGTAAGCTACTCCAACAACTTCAATTAAAACGAGAAAACCACTACAGTTTCAACATTACTACAAGGACACTTTTGTATCTGCAACTTTCTACAACAAAAAGTCATCAATGATATAATTTCCTAAGAGCGGTATATAACAACAGTAGTGCTCCCTAACAACACTTGTACAACAGTACTGATGCCTAACAGTATTCCTACAACATTACTGCTCCGCAACCCGCAACAACATTCCTACAACGGCACTGCTCCCTAACAACACTCCTACAACAATAATTCCACCTAGAAACAATCCTACAACAATGCAGTTCTCAAACAACTCTCTTGCACAAGTATTGCTTCCTAACAATACTCCTACAACAGTTCTACTCCGTAACATCATTCCTCCAACAGCACTGTTCCCTAATAACACCCCTACAACAGTACTGCTCTCTAACAATACTCCTACAATAGTTCTACTCCCTAACAACACTCCAACAACAGTACTGCTCCTTAACAACACATCTGCATCAGTATTGCTCACTAACAACTCTCTTTCAACTGGATTCATCCCTAACAACATTTCTACAACAGTACTGCTCCCTAACAAAACTCCTACAACAGTAACGCTCCCTAGCAACTCTCCTATTATTGTTCTTTAATATTAATTCTACAACACCATTGCTCCCAAACAACGCTCCTACAACAGTAAGCCTCTTTAGCACCTCCGTTACAACATCACTGCTCCCAACCAACATTCCTAAGACAGCAATGCTCCTTAACAACATTTCTTCAACTACCGTTCCCTAATAACAACTCTACAACAGCACCGCTAACTAACAACACTCCTTCAACATCAATTCTCCGGTATATGACTCCTACAATAGTACTGATCCCTAACCACTCTCTTATAGCAGCAGTACTCCCTAGCAACATTCTACTACAATAATGCTCCCAAACAATACCTCTACAAAACTACTGTTCCTTAATAATACAGTAATACTCCCTGCATCACTCCTAAAGCAATAAAGCTTTCTATCAACACTCCTATAACAACACTCCTACTGCAGCAATGCTTTCTAACAGTCCTTTCACAACAGCACTGCTCTCAAACAACTACTCTATAACAGTATTATTCCCTGACAATTCACCTATAACAAATAAAGCCCCCTCTCAACACTCCTACAGCAGTACTGTTCCTTAACAACTCTCTTATAACAAAACTGCTCCCTAACAACACTCCTACAAAAGCACTGCTCCCCTAACAAATTTCCTACATCAGCGAAGCTCCCGAAGAACATCCTTACAATAACAGTACTAACTCCTAACAACACTCTTCAGCAACAGCAATGTTCCCTAACAACAGACTTGCAACAACAGTATTGCCTCCTAATATCATTCCTACAACAGTACTGCTCCTAATAATACTCCTACAACACCTCACCAACAGGCAAAAGCCTCCTATCAGAAAAGATTTTCCAAAAAGCACTATTTCCTCCAGACAATCCTCCTATCACTAGACATATCTTATAAACATAGAAATAAACCTGTCACAACCTCCAAATTAGTTTTTCACTTCACCTTACCTTCGTGAGGCAATATCTCACAAAACATCCAATTATGTCAAAGTTTTCCTGGACAGTCTGGCAGAGACGGTGCAAGAAGCAGCGTGTCGGGCGAGAGGTTGATAAGTGATCGGACGGATTGAGACCACTGGGTGATCGGAGGCATTGAGACTATTGAGCGATCAGAGGCACTCACACCACTGGATGATCGGAGACACAGACCACTGGGCGATCAGAGACACAGACCACTGGGCGATCAGAGACACAGACCACTAAGTGATTAGAGACACTGAGAGCACTGGGTGATCAGGGACACTCAGACCACTGGGTGATCAGAGACACTCAGACCACTGGGGTGATCAGAGACACTGAGAGTAATGGGTAATCAGATGCTCTGGGACCACTGGGTGATCAGAGACTCTAAGACCAATTGCTGACAGGGCACAGGACCTTTCAGGTACCTTAACCCCATGAGCACAATGTTAAGACCCTTGGAGACGACCCTGGAGCACGACGGCATAACCATTGAGGACAAAGGTACGACCCTAAGCATATTGGCCTAGTTGTTGACTCATCCCTTAAGAGTTAGGGCTCAGGACAGATCGCTATACCCTAGGGTCGTGTCTGGGTGTTTAATTTAGGGTCGTACCGCTGGTCTCATAATGTTGAATTATAAAAATACGTTCCATGTGCGACAAACGAGTCGCTCAAAATTCTGAGTGAAATACGTAAATCAAAACAATTAAGTTCCTCAAGCAGCTTCATTAAAAAACTAATTACACTCCTGAAAACCATCATTTCATTAACCATTTTTTTTTTCTCCACGATATTGCAAACCACGAGCATAAAATCACAATCACGTCCATCATATGATTTCGACAACGAGCGTTAATGATAACCACATATGAATAGTTCATGAAAAAATTACTACATATGTACGTCGACAGGTTACATGTGGTGGGTACAGAATTTTATAAGATAGTCAGCAAAAACGTGAGATTTTGTTATGTGTGAACTATGCCTAGATTTATTTCTTAAAGGGATATATCAGAACGTCTACATGACTTTACCTTATATCAGAAGTCGCCATTGCTTGTTGGTGTGGTACAGTTCAGCAAGAGAGGGGTCCAGTCTTCATGGCTTGTGTAGCACGCACTAGATACACTCCACACACGCACTTCACTTGGCCCAGTGCCAATCACGGATGCACTTCGGGTGGCACTCAACGCGAGGGTCACTTAAGCCACTGATCGCGGGGGTCGCGTACTGACACACTTACAAATTCGTCTCTCTCGATCTCACTTTTTTCTATCTTTGAAAAAGTCTGGGGAGACCTGTCTCTAAGGTAATATAATTTCAGTGTATCTATTTCTATATATATTTTTCCAGTTCGCTATGTAATCTATGTTCTACAAAATAAAACAAACACTACAGAATTGCATACTTTCTCTACTTACTTTAACAAACCTACATTCGCAAAATTATTAATTACAACACAAGACACAAAACTAAAACTTGATTCAACCAAAACACAAAAGAAGAAAATGAAATACCAAACATTAAAAAAATCAAGCCCAAAAGAAAGCAAATTTGTTTTCTAAGAATGATATTCCCTCTCCTTCTCTCTCCCTCTCTCTTCTCTCTCTCTCTCTCTCTTCTCTCTCTCTCCTCCGTGAGTTAGAGAGTGAGGGCGGGCGGTGTGCAGTATTGTGTCAGCGAGGGTGCAAGGTGGCGGGCCACGTCTTCAAGTGCTATCTTCCCCCTGTTTATCTGGCCTCACGCACGTCTTGCCTCTCACTACTTCACTCACACCCAGGCCCACAAACGCTCGATAAATCTTATCAGATTTCACACTATACACCGCTCTAAGACAGGGCAACCTGCGTCCGGCGTCTGTCATTGACCGGTAACGTCGCATCAGCCACCGACAGAAGTAGTCATCAACACTTCATCTTCGGCTTGTGGTTTTAAAATCAGTCGAAACGTTATAAACAGAGTATCATATCTTTTTAACACACTGTGATCATTCTGTCAAATCAATTTTAAAGCACTCGCAACTATCATATATATGCATATAAAGAGAGAGCGGTTCCAGTTACTTAGTAACATCAATTTTCATTGACGGTGTGAATCAGTGGCCCCTCGACTCTCACTGAGAAGCGCACACATCGGACACATGTGCCCATCTGAACACTTGCAAGTTCATGTGTTCTCTCCTACACTGAAATGCTCGCCGCCCGGTGCGACAACCTCCCGCACCCCGGCAGCCGTTGCGCGATACGGCTGCCAGACATACGACTTTGACGATTCTGTGTATGTACCATAATCTATAATTCAACTGCTCCCCACAATGTTTCACTGGACTTTCCATCATCCATATTAATAATATGAAAACGTGGGTGTCAATAACACTGTATGTTTTACGTAAATCGATTACACTATCCTGAGAGTTCCCTTGACAAACGCAAATGATTCTATTCATATCAGGATTTACCTCTTCTAGACATTTAAACATTACTAGCCTTTGGTTTTAACTAGATTTAACATTATTCGCTTCGCCGAATAAGCAGTCAAGATGATGAAAATGTATATTCTACGTGAAGAAAGTTATTCTAATAAATCCAGATATCTTAGACCGCTTGAGCGCGAGGAGGGAAGCCTAGCTTAAGATTCCGAGTGCCGGGTCACGGGAGTCAAGGGCCGGTAGTTTTAATGCCGTCCTGCTGCTTGCCATATGCGCCGGTGCATAAATATATGTTTCATACTTGATCCCCGTTTCCTGCGAGGTAGCGTCAGGAGCAGATGGAGAAATGCCACATTCGCCCTCATCCATTCTCTAGCTGTCGTGTGAAATGCACCGACACCACGGCTCCCTATCCACAACCAGGCCTCACAGATCTTTCCATGGTTACCCCTGGCCGTTTCACATGTCCTGGTTCAGTTCACTGATAGCATGACAACCCTTTCATACCACAACGTTTCAATTCACTCCATCCCGTGCACGCCGTTTACTCTCCTGCATGTTAAGGCGCAGATCATCCAAAATCTTATTCACTCCATCCCTCCATCTCCAGTTTGGTCCCCCTTCTTCGTGATGCCTCCACTTCTGACAGATATATCCTCTTTGTCAACCTTTCCTCACTCATTCTCTCCCTATGTCCAATACAAATTTAACACACCCTTTCCAGCTTTCTCAACCACACTCTTTTTATTACCACACCTATTTCATTACCTACTCCATCAAACCACCTCGCACCCCATGTCCTCAAACATTTCATTTCATTTCAGCTGTAGCCTATGCCTCGCATCTCTGCAACACTGTTGGGACTACTATACCTTTAAACAGACCCGTGTTTGCCCTACCAGACAACGACCTCTCTTTCCATACATTCTTCAGTGCTCCCAGAGCCTTTATCCCCTTACCCACCCTATGACTCACTTTCCGCTTCCTTGGTTATATTTGCCGCTATGGACACTCGCAGGTATCTAAAACAAATCAATTCCTCTATATTCTCCCGCTTCAGACTCGCATCCCTGCTAACCTGTCCCTCAACCCTGCTGAACTAAATAATCTTAGTTTTATCCACATTTACTTTCAGCTTCTTTCTTTCTCACACTATTCCCAACCCAGTCACCGACTCCTGCAGTTTCTCACTCGATTCTGTCATCAGTGCTTTGTCATCAGCAATTAAGAACAATGTGTGTGTGTGTGTATATATATATATATATATATATATATATATATATATATATATATGTGTGTGTGTGTGTGTGT
>JAYMFT010368600.1:0-21950 GCA_038088735.1 Panulirus argus
CTCTCTCTCTCTCTCTCTCTCTCTCTCTCTCTCTCTCTCTCTCTCTCTCTCTCTCTCTCTCTCTCTCTCCCCGTCCATTCTCTTGTGTTTCTTTTTTTGTGGTTATTATTATTATTATTATTATTATTATTATTTGTTTATTTTTTCTCGCTTTTGGACGTTTTCGTAGTAGGAGGTGATGGCTACGCAGCCGTGACGTCACGCTGGTGACGTCATCATGAGCTTGGCTCGACGTCATCGTGAGTGACGTCACGTCGACCAAACGGGACGCCTCTGAAGACCTGATTGGACCTCTTGAGGGGACGGAGAGATTTAAAAGGAGAGAGAGAGAGAGAGTGGGGGGGGGGGGAGCGGGACATAGCGACCTTGATGAAAATGACAGCCATGACATTATCCAAGGAGCGTGTGTACAAGTTGGTCTCACTGAGAATAATGTTAACTTTACACATAAGTTTGTCCTCAGATATACATGTTGCAGGGAGAGGGGTGACAGAGAGGAGCATATACGTATTGGCGAGTTTCTGGTTAGAAGGAATTATGAGAGGATGTCGGATACAAGATCTACGATGTAGTAAGATGTTCTCTCATACTTCATATGGACTACTGCTACTACTATTGCTGTACTGGTTTGCAGTGGCATTCTTCCTCCTCATTCACCAGGACTGTGAGTAGGCAAGAATGAAGAACAGATACTTAGAAGTAATCGATTGAAAATGTCAACATAATACTCAAAAACTGGAGTACTGTTAATCCTGCTGAAACACCTGAAGTCTAGATTGGTGACTACTACTACAGTGGGGAGTGGAGTTACTGGAGCAACGAAGATGTACAGCACGGTGGAACGAAGGCGAGGAGAAGGTTAAAACCAAAGGCGATGAGTGGAAGGTGAAAAGAAAGCAAATATGTAAATACCTGATGTAGGGAGAAGAGTAAGGATGAATCTGCAAGTAAGTAATCAAATGTATAGACAAAACAACTGCACTGAATTAATGTATAACAGATGACTGAGGGAGGAAAAAGAGTAAGAAAATACCGACGGACGGCCTGTGTCAAAAACAAGGGAAGGTTAAACAGGGGCGACAGAATCTTTGAGAGGAGAATATTTACACGAGGCGGAGTGAGTGAAAAATATCGAAGAGGAAATATGTCAGTATTGGTTCAGTGACTAGGACATGTTGGGTGAAAAAGAAACCAGAATCCGCTTGGAGGAAATGGGAAAGCACTATAAGAGGAAGGCCTGGAGAGGGAGATGATAAACTGAGATAAGCAGCTGTTAACTAAACACAGAAAGACAACCTGACGTGACGCTTAACCTGTAATATAATATTAACAGGATGAAAGAAGTGATGGTTCAGCTGGATAGAAGCAAAGTGTGGAAAAACAATGACAAATTTTCACAGAGGCGAAAATCTTCTTAGTTTAAGTGGCAAGATTATTGGATTACTGGCGTGCATAAAAAGGAGTCTCAACCCTTTTACAGGTGATGGATAAGGAGGTGTTAAGGACGGGAGTGTAGACCAGATTTTTGCACTTCCGCAGACTGTGGGGGAACGTTCACAAGGACAGCGGATATATGACATTAATGGATCTTCAGAAAGGGTGTGAAACAGTGAACACTAACGTCCTCTTCTTTAAGGTCTTCATGGAAAAAATGTAATCAAGAGGACTTATCGTACTGGAAATAGTATTCGCGTTTGAGGAAAGCATCAAGTCTGATCGCCATTATGCCAATCCTTCCTTGACGGATATTAACTCAAATAAAACTGAAATGAATTTTGAGTAACGTAAATCCATAAAAGAACAAAGCGTGAGGTACCACTGTTGTTGTGTGCTGATAATGCCGAGGGTGCCGAATAAAAGCCTAATCATGATATGATTCTCGTGTAATGAAGAAATAGATGGCCTCTACGTAAAGCCACTTGAGGCAGGTAGGTCTGGAACCTATGAAGATGAGTCCTTTAAAAGGGATGTTCAGGAACAATGATGGCAAGAGGTTAAAAGTTGACAGAAGTGAAAAGTATTTTAGGGTGAGACACCGAAGAAGCTTCAGTCGCCTCAGCTTTTAAGGGAAGGAAAAAGTGAAAAAAGAACTGTAGGAGGGGATGACTAATTCCTATATCATACCACAGATTTACGAAAACGGAGCAAAGAATGAGGATGTGAGAGACAAGTGAAGAATGGATTTACACGGGTCACAAACGGAAATCTCTTAGGTGGGCAGAAAATCCTGAAAAACGTATGGCTGTTGAGAAGTTATGATAAATTTACGTCAGTCCGGCTATAGGTAGGAGGAGCAGAGGCAGTCTACCACGGGAAACGGGTAGCAAACTCGGTGAATAAATCACCGCGAGCCGCGAGTATTGCAGGAGATTATACCAAAGGAAACACTCCAAAGCGGGCGCGCTGGAAGCAGTTTATATGTGATGCTGGAAGCGTCAATGGACGAGCAGGTCTCACCTGACGACTCAGATCATTATGCCGAGTGAAGAGATATTAATCCCTCTTAGTGTGGGAGACTCCATTCACACTGTTCCACTCTACATAAGTTAAGGATGTGTATGTATGAATAGGATGCCAGGGCTTTATGCACCTGATCCAACTCATGGAAATGGAACCGACGCAACGGAAATGGAACAGGACACCGAGAGCTTTAACGACCGCTGGCATGAGTCGTACAAGAGGGAGAGCTCTGAGAGCCCCTCATCCTTGCCAATCACCGCAGGACAAAGTCAGGCTGAATAAAGCAGACAGGGGTCAGGTTAAGGGGGGATAAGGAGACAAGGGTCAGATCAGGCGGGATTAACAGATGTGTGGAGTGGGATAGGCAGCAGCACAACCTTAGGGATGCATCAGCAGGAGGGGCAGGACCCAATACAGACCCCAGTAACGTCCTGAGTACATCGATATGACCCTTGGACATTGCGGTACGACCCTTGAACACGATGCTACGAGTGTACGAGCCTTGGACAGACGATGCGATCCTTGAGCACGAAGGTACGACCCGTAAGCTCGACTGCACGACACTTGGATATCACGTCGTGGCTTCTGACTTAACGCTTAAGGTTCAGGTCCAAGGGCCAACCATCATACTCATGGGTCGCACCTTCATGGTCATAGGTAGCACCGCCTTGCTCCAGGGATTAATCACCTCCAGGTAATACACGTACCAACCATGCCGTTCCAGTAGGTCCTTCTACAAGGTAACTTCTTCAGGTGCGTGAAATTCTCGTCCTGGAAACAGTTCAATTCTGGATTGCCAGAGGCGCCTTGGCCTCCTATTGCTGAGAAGACTTTGCCCTTTACACCACACAGGGAACCTTGGACTCCTTCAGGCCCGGAGACTCGATCCTCTACATCACGCAGGGAACAAGACCAAAGCGAGCTGGAGGAGGTAACGGGCACGTGCGTCACTGAAGTTCTGATCAGGATGTTAAACATCTGTTGTGGGTCTACATTGGTTTGGATTGCTGTCGTATTATGTACGGTACAGGAACTATAACTTACTCTGTTCTATGAATTACTCGTACCAATGAAATATACAGTGAAAGTGACGGAGAAAACGCTTTTTAAAAAAACGAGCATATATCAAGAGACTTTACAAAGACAGTCGGTTGACAACGTTCACGACTCACGTCGAAACGAAATGTGTTTCATATTCTCAAAAAACCGAAATATCAAACACCACTGACTCCTGCATGACTTAATGAAGAGAAAGGGTCGAGAGAGCCTGCTGGGCCTCCTTCAGAGCCACCTCCGCCGTCCTGGAAAATGAGTGAAGGGGAAAAAGGAGAGGAATCTGTTCATGAATTTCTCACTAGGGCTCAACGCTGCCTGGAGAAATCATCTCAATTTAACACGACCTTAGCAGAGCGAGGGGAATGGCTGAGGGTGGGAAGGTGTGGTCGAGGGATGTATCTGAGTGCGTCAGGATACCAAGGAAGTGAACGAGGGAAGTAGAAGATTGGCCGAAGGAAGGAGGGCGTGGTCGAGGGGCGTGGCCGAGAGGAGCATCTGAATGGCCCAGCATACCAAGGAAGTGGCCGAGGGAATTAAGAGGAGTGGCTATGGGAAAGATGGGGTGGGGAATGAGGGAGCGATCAAAAGAGGGAGGGAAGTGGCCGTGGGAAAGGGAATAGCAACCAGGATAAAAGAGGACTGGCCAGAGACAGGGAGGTGGCCGGTGTGAGAGAGGACTGACCACCAACAGGGAAGAGAGACCAGGAGCAGAAAAAAAGCAACCCTTGGGAAGGACTGAGGGAAATACGGCATCAGGGTGAGGTGGGAAATTTCAGCGTTTGTCAGTGATGGTCTTTGGTGGCGTTTGGTTGGTGTCTAGAGGGACGCAGTAAGTTGGTTACGGCGTCTCTATGGCTCAGGGCCGCGTGAGGGGAGGCGCCCTAATTGCAAGAGGGGAGTGGCGAGGGGATTTTTTGTCCCACTAGTTCTTTGCTCACAGGGGGGTTCCTCCTTGTGGACACTGTTGCTGGAATAACTAACTATTGGTGTGAGCTTGCAGCACTAAGGGAGCGGCTACTGCCCAGAAGGAACGTACCGGTCTTTTGCAGGGCAGATTGAAGGCGACAGGATTTGTGAGGGCAAGGTAAAGGGGTGGCTTTTGTACGGAAGTTTGTTGTGATAAATGCTAGAGGGTAGGCTGAAAGGAGCTGGTTTTGGAGGGCAGGCTGAAGTGAGGAGGGAAGCATCACAAGGCAGGTTTTGGAGGGTAGGTCTGGTTTTGGAGGATGGACAACAAGACAAGGAAAGTTTACGAGAATCAAAAAGATTAATACAGATATTGCTTTAGAAACTAGGGATTCGAAGCCAGGATTCTGAGGAATGGGTTCAAAAGGTGAGAAGAATCTGATGGAATACTTCAGACAGCTTTGTTCAAAGAACATATTTCAAGAGATAATTTTTGTGGTTTAGATTCTGAAGGCAACCTTTAAGCAGAATGAGTTCAATAATGCAAAGTGAAAGTTTAAGAATACAAAGTATAACTTCAAGAACGCAAAATGTGAGTTATAGAAACAAAGCAGTGGAAAATAACCAGGAATTATTCGCCAGTTTTGCTACGTGATGAAAATCGACTGAAAATGAAAAAAAAAAAAAAGGAGTGAAGAAACAATAATAGATGATGGACGACAAAATATACAGATGTAGATGACGGAGAGATGGAGGATGTGATGCAATATGATGCGGGACTTTCTGAAGTAGAAGATCTCGGCGGGTGGTTGCAAGACGCAACCCCTGCATGTTGACATATTTCTGGGAAACCCTTCGGGAAAGTTATACCACACGGTATGTTACTTAGAGAGAGAGAGAGAGAGAGAGAGAGAGAGAGAGAGAGAGAGAGAGAGAGAGAGAATTCTTAACCAGTTATCCAAGAGGAACTTTGCGATGCTCCGGTATGCTAAAAACTCTTTTATTGAGTCGTGGAGTGTGGCGGTGGCAACTCCTCTAGGCTAGTGGGAGGGAGGGAGGAAGGGAGGTACGGGCAGGCAGGGATAGAGAGGTCAGAGTGGAGGTAAGGGCTGCCTCTAGGGCTATGTCAAAGTACAAGTGATGCTGCTATAAGCGTGTTCAGTTACAAGTCATTTTCCCTCACATTTACGCATTATGGGTGTCATTTTCCTTCACCCACATACATTACCAGTCATTTTCCTTCGTATGCACGCAGTTCAGGTCACTTTCTCCTCACTTGCACAGGTTTAGTATCGAACCTAAAGAAACACTGACATGAGTGAGAGGTCGAGAGGAGAGCAGCCACAATGGTAACGGATTGAAGAGAGCTACAGCGAGAGACTGAGGGCTACACTCCTGTCATGCCTGACTGGAGGGGAGAGAAGGGGGTGGGGTGGAGGGGAGGTGACCTGATAACTGCAGGTAAGTTCCACAGTCATCATCACGTGATGCTGACACTCACCAGCCCTGCACAAGATGCAGTACCACAGTCACCAGAGGCCATGATCAAAAGCTAAGCAAGGGCAATGATTACGAAGAATGTAAAGAATCATTGGTTAAACACAACGAGAAAATTGCCGGACGCACAGTGACTGACCCCCACACACAGGAGCCAGTAATTCAGTGTAAGGATGGTGCATGACCGGAATGATCCATGCAACGAGACTGCGAACAAAGATTTAAGTCTTAATAGTACAAAATGTAAATGAGATACGGCCACACGAGCGTTAAACTTTCACCCTGAATATCCCAATATTAGTTACACACACACACACACACACACACACACAGACGTCATCTCAAACAGTTACTATTCTTGTTGAAAAAACGCAACAAAAATAATGAACTAATTTAAGCTAACTTGATCTACTCTAAGCAAAGCTGCAATGACCTAACTCAGACCAAAGCTAACTTAATCTAACCCAAGCAAAAGCTATACGAGGTCAACCGTAACCAAACCTGGCTTAAACTAAAGCAATGAGAACAATAAAGTTCCCATGTCATAATGGTAAGGGTTGGACTATGCATTTTTCTAACTCAATCCTTACCTAATCTAAGCCAATCCTATCCATACCTAATCCAATCCCAACCTAAGCTAGCCCCTATAACTAACCAGAGCGATAAGATGCGATATCACAATGTTAACTCTTCCATAAGAGGGAAGGACAAGTGTTTATGACTTGGTCCCAACTGGTTCAGGACTGCGGTACTTTTATCCCTTTTTAAACTGGAATATGGCTGAGAAAAATACTGCTGGTCTCTCACTCTCCCTTTATTTAGATATACCCATAAAACATCTTTAAAAATTGACTTAAGTGAGAGACACTTTGTGATGTATTTACTTAGTTTCCATAAGTCATACTACTTGTATGATACGCACACTTCCTTATCTCAACCGGAAACTGCGGGATTTGATGCACTTCAGTGGTTGGTGAGGCTGGCGAAACTCCTCAGCTGGTGTATACAGCCAATCAGGTGCCTGAATCTTCCCCTAACGTTACCAATTAGGTGCATGAACGCTGAACTTTCGCTACCAGTCATGTGCGTGACCCTTGAATCTTCGCCACCAGTCAGATGTATGACCTCTGAACCTTCACTACCAATCAGATGTGTGGACTTTGAACCTTCACTACCAATCAGATATTTCTAGACCAACAGATCACGTTCTACCAAGCTCTGCCGACATCTGGCAGCCTTCAAAGTTGAGTTCAGTCAATTTTACCAACTGATGGAAACTGAAGGTTCACAACATTCTTAATTCCTTTCTCTGTTTACTCTTTGTCTGGGTTTCCGAGGGTCATCCTGGGATACATACCCAGACTGCCCCTGCATCACATGCAGCAGGAGCATCACTGTGCAGGTCAGGAAAGCAGTCTATCATCTTTAACTCAGCTGGTGTTTACATGGCTCGGATCAAGGGCTTACAGGCACTCAGCTGAGTCACTCGCCCTCATGTGCTCACGGGAACACAGTCTTCAACATCAAAGCATTTGTTCTTAATTGTTCAGTTGCTCTTAATTGTTCAATTTGTTACAGTATGTTCAGTGTCATATGGGGCTATCAACAAAACCTCCACCTTCACACACAGACCTCTGGTGGCCCTCACATACAGGCCTCCACCCTCACACACACACCTCTACCCTTACACACAGACCTTCACCCTCATACATACACACACACACACACACACACACACACACACACACACACACACAATAAGAGAACAACGAGAAGCCACAAAAGTGAAGCAAGAATCTTGTTAGAAGAGATGTAAAAAAGTACTTTTATAATAATATATTGGTGGATGAACGGAATAAATTGAGTGATGAAATTGTAACTGTGGACAGCAAACAAAAGTTCTAAAAAAGTTTTATAATCGAAGAGAAAGTTCACGAGATGGGGCACCACGAGTGTGGAACTTCCTCCCCGTACAGTACAAATACGCAATTCTACACACGACTTCCGCCATAGAGTCTGTTCAACAGCACTATCATACTAGGTTTTCATCCATGTAAACGTTGCATATTTTTTCAACTTCATTCTTAACTCTATCTTCCCAGTTCTCACAATGCCATGTAAGTTATTCATCTTAACTGATCAATTTTCTTGTTTCTCACACGTGAAATTTTGGGTGCAGAGATTTTTGCGTCCAGGTGTAAAAATCTGAACTACACAACCTTTTTCTTAACTGAGTCTCCCTTCTCCGTCACGGGGTGGGTGTTCAGTAATGCTGAGGACGACGATACGACCCTATAGCACGACATTACGACCCCTGGGGTCGTAATGTCGTGCTCAAAGGTCGTTTTACCGTGGCTGTTAACAGGTTAAACCTTATCATGCTGGCCACATTCAAGAAAACCTGTACATTAACTGTATCTTCGCAGCCTGAAGTCAGTTTAATGATAATAACCAATTGCGATTTCATTAAATGCGATTAGGACGTATTTGTTCATATATTAATGGGACATACGTAATTAAAACATACACAGTTTGGACATACGTAAATGCTACATACATACGTAATAGGGGCATACATATTCAGGGCATAAGTCATTAAGACATAATTCTGATAACCTCCCGAGGCTTGAGTGACCTTCCCGCAGTCAATAGTATGAAATATAAAGCGGTTCAAAACCCCCCAAAATCGAAAAGGACAGCTACTTCCCTCAACCCACTCCCCCGCTGTGCTTTCTCCCGTGCCACCCAGTGCGTGCGTGTGGCGCCGCTTGAAACCTTCTTTCCCACGGGCTGTGACGATGTCCACAGACCTCTGGAGGTCTCCCTGGCTATGGTCATCATTTTTGGCCATTTCCCAGAGAGATCATGTATTCCAAAATATCTACATCCAGCTGTTTATCTGAGAATTCTATCTTGTGTCAACTAGGGAAGGAAGGATACTCATCGATGTCTGATGAGCCAATCCTGATAATTCCATCAATTCAACTTCTTGGGCTTAAAATTGGAAAAAACAAAACAAAAATACTGACAAAAATGTTGATAAAGAAACACTTTGTTTCTCTTCAGCTGCTGAACAAGGAACAATGTATTAATATCCTTCTCTCTCACACATCAATCACTGGAGTGGACAGCGAACTTGTCCACTGAGTATTTATGGTATGACGTCAGGAGACCCACCCCTCCACACACCTTCACCTGTCGCTATGTATCTTCCATGTATCCTCTCGCGTTAAGCATTAGTCTTCTTCTAGACTGGAGTCTAATCTCAACATTTTCATCAATCTAACAAATCAGCGATTTTAACAGCAACAGCAGCAGCAGTTGCAGCAGCAGCAGGTGTGTATTCACTGGAGAAAATGACCTTGAAACTTGCATGACAGTATTTTCTTTCTGTTCTGAAGTTCCGGAGATTGAACTTTATTTTGCTTTTCTGGGGTGAAGCTGCGGCCGAAGTGGAGGAACATCTTGACCTCCAACTTGCCACACATTCAGAGGACGAGCAAGGATACAACGATGACTGGGTGAGGCTGATGACCTTCCGGTATGCTTACTACCAGAGGACTCGTGGGAGGGCGATGACCTCCCGGTATACTTAATGCCAGAGGATTATAGTCAGGTTGATGACCTCACGATATGCTTTCTGTCAGAAGCTTATGACCTACAGGTATGCTTACTGCCGGAGGCTTATGACCTCATGGTATACATACTGCCAGAAGCTTCTAGTGAGGATGATGACCCGTTAGACCTTTAGTTATGACACTAACAAAAACACTGCCAATGAAATCAAAGGTCACACTACCTTGTGATACCTGGTTGTAATACTAGTTTGCACTAGTTACTGGTACCAATTACATGTATTGGTTTGAACCGTTGCGTTTTCTCATAAAACTAGCTAATACAAAATGGCCGCCATGTGCTTAACTGAGGTCGTCTGCCATCTGGTGTGTGCTGAGAAAACATGGGAAAAAAATTGTTCGTGACGTTTTTCTTTATGGATAACTGAAGAATTTCCGTTTCGTTTAAAGTTACAGCAAGTGAGGTTTAAATCATATTGGAAACAATATTCTAGATATATGTTTTTCATTATGTGTTTACTAATTCTACTTTATTTAAGCACATAAAAGTAAAAATCAGTTTCCACCCCTGTGATAATCATGTTGAAATATTTCGCTTTAGATTGATGAGCTTAAAACACGATATTGTGAGATATTAACGACGGGAATTGGATCTAATCTGAAAACTTCCCTCTCTCTCCTACTAATAAAGAGTAGGGATGGTTGACTTAACTTTTAAAGAGGGTGGGGAGGGGGCTACAGACAAACAATACAACTAGAATAAATTACCCACCATTCAGACACATTACAACAACACATCATTCACTACACACACACACACGCACACACACACACACACACACACACCACACACGCACACATACACACACACACACACACACACACACATATAACAGCGCTTTTTAAAACCAAACGATCATCCACACCTATAGATCTTCCAGTGAAACAGTGCGAGTAATTCTCCCATGATTTAGCTACACTGCTAACCACCATTATCAATGCTTTACTCAAACAGTCTACTGCCCCACAACTTGGAAGACAGCGTACGTCACTCCACTACCCAAATCCAACATCTTAGAATCTCTTAATAGCTTACGGTCTGTTGCAGTTACCACAGTCCCCAGTCTAGTTTTGTGTTTGACTGGGCCAATACTGACACTGCTGATTCAGTAGACCTTAGGCAGTTTGGAAACATGAAGCCTTCCTCCGCCACTCGCTGCCTTGTCAGCTTCCTAGACTTCGTTTACCGCAACTTGGAGAAGCTCAAGACCTCGATGCCACTCACCTTCCAAGACTTCATTAAGGATGTCGCCTTAGTCAACCATAACATAAAGACTTTAATACTGTCGACCCAAGACTACGGGGATGTCTCGTCTCGTAGCTGGCGGACTTCCTGACCGGGCGACACCAAACCGTCCGCTTCAGGGAAACCACCTCGACCTCACTACCCCTAACATGCGGCTCACCACATGGCACCAAGATGGGGCCGCTCTGCTTCCTCATCCTTATCAGTGTCGGTCTGAGGGACACAAACCGCTGCTGGAAGTTCGTAGACGACTTCACCTTTGGCATCACTATGAACAACAACTCTTCTGACATGAGTGCCCTTCACCACATCATTTTCAACTTTCAGGAGTGGAGTCCGGCCAACGACATCACCACTAGCAAGGACCGCCGTTCGTCACCACAATCGACTTGTACCAATCAAAGCTCGTACAAACAGGTACAAGAACAGTGCTATACATGCCATTGTGAAAATCATAAACAGTCCATGAACAAGTGCACAGCTAAGCAATCAAACAGCTCAGTTTTCTGATAGTCAGGCTGTGTGTTATATGTCAACCACGGTATTACTGTCACTATTCATCACCTAATGTTCAACTAAGTTCATAACATATAAACCACAGTATTTGCTCTTTAAACATTGCCGTATATCTGCCAGTCTGACTGTGAAGATGTACCTCACTCACGCGCTTATCCAAAGCGTCGAAATATTCAGCCAAACGTGATCTTAAGCTCTTTGATGATTTGTTAACAAGTTATTACCATGATCTCCTGGTCAGTTCAGTTCAGTTTCAGTTGTAATACTTTATTTCTTGATAGAGGAATCGGGATCCTAGTGCTGTCACTAGGTACCCCTGTACAATATGATCTCCCAGTCCTGTAATAATTGTAATACCTTATCTGTGCATCGTTAGCGAAATGGCTGCCTAATTTCAATAAACCGTTATTCATGTATTCATTTATTTTACACAACGTAAATCAGTATGGGACCGCTCTGGATCGGGCCTTCATGGTTTCGAATCCTGGGCATAGTAGTCGGCCCAATACCGACCTAGGTGTTCATCCTCTTCTTAGGACTGGTCGATAAAAGGTGTGTGTGTGTGTATGTGTGTGTGTGTGTGTGTGTGTGTGTGTGTGCGCACTGACATAAGGAAAGAAACACGGTATATATATACAAGATCAACAAACGGGGCAACACGAGTGGAAAACTTTCTCCCCGTAACACACATACAGGGATCACAAATGGTTACCACCTCCCCCCCCCCACACACACACACACACATATCCGGCCGCTAGAACAGGCCTCACCACACAATACCCAGCCATACCATAGGCCCGTAATTGAGTGGGTAGAGAGAGTGACGTGTGGTGGGTCAATGTTCCATATCTCTGCATATATTTACAAGGATGATGGAGGGGCGGGAGTGATGGCGGACCCCTGGTGCGGCTGATGCACAGGGTTCCCTCTGTTTACATGTTCGGGCCCCTGCCAATTGCCCCTGGAATTAGATCGTTTCTGGGAGAGGAGAGGAAAGATGGGTAATTTATACAGGCTTCTCTCTTCCTCCCTCCCGACCCTCATCTACAAAGAGGCCAGCTCCACAGGGAGGCCAAATGGTATTACGGGAGGCAGCACCACTTACATGGTGAGGACACTGGTTCGTGTGTGTGTGTGTGTGTGTGTGTGTGTGTGTGTGTGGGTGGGTGGGTGGGTGGGTGTATGCGTAGGGGTGGGGAAGGGGGAAAGTCTCCCTGCCGACTATAACAAATCTGGGGGGAAAGTCAATTCCTTCGATTGTCCTTTGTTTTTGCCCTCCTCTCCCTTCTCGCCCACCTGCTCACCTCCCCTCTCCCCATGCACCCCCCCTCCACATCTGCAGTACAGCAGGTGCCTCCCAGAATGGTTCTCTTACCCCTCCCTCCGTCCTCCATCCCCTTCCTCTCTACTCTTAACCCATCCCACCCTCTATCCCCCTCCCCGTCTCCCAGATGCTCATGGGAGGAGGGAGGGAGGGGGGGGGTGCTTGTGACACAAAGGGATCGTGTTTACACTGACCTGCCGGAGAAAGGCCCGGGCAATTATTCTGCTTCTGGGGGGCTGTGCGTGTGTGTGTGCGTGTGTGTTTGTGTGTGTGTGTGTGTGTGTGTGTGTGTGTGTGTATGTGTGTGTGTGCATAATCTCCACCCTCCCATCTCGTTAGCTATGACCAGATAAAAAGATAATTCACCTTCCATCATAACGTACACCCGAGTGACAAGAAACTCACACCAGGTTGAATCTGTTCACTAACACCTCTCACTCACCTCTCCCACCTCGTCTCTACACTCACACTCCTTATCCATGTCACTAAATCAAAGACTTGTGATCTGAGGATCAGACAGAGAAGTCGTCCCTAGGTCCTCCACGACAGCACGACCCTGTTCCTTTGTTACCTGATGACGACGCTAAAGGACGATACCCCCCCCCCCCCACATACACACACCCCGAACTCTTCATCTCCAGCGGGGGATGCTATGAAAGATCTCCTCATACATTGTAGAACGGGGCTTAATAATCACACTTCGGGTGAGTGTTCTATGCACAGGTTTGAGGTTACCGCAACTTTACCTAGTAAAGGATGATCGACCCTGTTGGCCTAGGCCACGCAACCCCTATGTTGCATACATTTATGCGTTAAACGGGAAATATGAAAAAAATCTTTAATTATCTTCAGTAAGTATAATCATTTACCCCAGTAACTATAATCATTCACCCCAGTAACTATAATAATACACCCTAGTAACTATAACTATTCACCCCAATAACTATAATTAGTCACCCCAGTAACTATAATCATTCACCCCAGTAACTATAATAATTCACTCCAGTTACTACAATCATTCAACCCAGTAACTAAAATTTTTCTTCCTGAGTAATATTATTCAACCCAATATCTATAATTCACCTCAGTAAATATAATCCATACCACAAAGTATAGTTACACACTTAAGTAACTAAAATTCACCCCAATAATTATAATTCGCCCCAGTGAGTATAATCAATCATGCCAGTAACTATAAACATTGACCTCCATGTTTAGATTTAGTCTGGGTTATGAAGATTGAGGCATTGCGGTTAACACGGGACCGAGGTTGATTGGAAATGAAAGATCAATCCGGTACAAAGGTTAATCTAAATGTATGGTTAATCCGATACAAAGGCTAACCCGAATGTTGCGGTTAACTGTATACAAATGTTAATCCGCTGGATAATCAATCCCATATATAGGTTAATCCAAGAGACCGGTTAATACGATACAAAGGTTTATCCGACTGTTATAGTACAGAAGTTAACCCGACTGTACAGCTAATCCGACAGAAAGGTTAATCCAACAGCGCGGTTAGTTATATGAAAAGATTGATCGATGACGTTGATGCGGTTAACCCATAACAACATCTGAGTCTTGGACGGGGGCAAAGAATAGTAACCGCGTCCGCCACGTCAGCCATTTTCAGTTTCAATTTCAATAGTTTATTCCCTAATAGAGGAATCGGGATCAGCCATTCTTTTTCTATAACCAGCAAACATCCCATTAACCTCTTGCAAAATCTCAAGAAGCAGTAAGCACGTCTATAAGCACCATAGGAACGCTTGGTAACAATGAATTAATTCCCTGTAGTTAATAAAGGATAACAATAAAAAAAAAAACTTAAAGGAATGTGAGCGCTTGGGAACTCCTAATAGACATGGCAAACACCTCCAGCTAATAATAAGCGACCTTGAGGAAAGTGAGCGTCCATACCTTCAGCAAATACCTCTATCCGACAGCCAGCGTCTATGACCAATATTAAATGTATTATAAGCAAGCTTGAGGCAAGAACAGCACTATACAGCAATGACCGCAGCAGCTACGACAAACACAACAGGACGCTCTGGAGTCCACACAGCGAGCTTCCCACAGTAATGCACAGCTTTTAATGTTAATAACTTCCTTTACTTGATGTAAGTTCTGACGGAGAGGCGTCTTGATGCACGGGCGTGGGTGTGGGTATAAAATGTGTGTGACATGGGAGGGTGGGTGGATACGGAGTGTGGGCGCGGACATGCTGACACGAATGACTCTCTTCTCTTGCCCAAAGTGTTAATCGATTCCCGTCACCTGCGGTATCGGGCCCCAGGTCTTCGGCATATGATTTTATTTTCCTTTTATTTTTTCACCCACTAACCAAACACCCGCTCGGTAAATGTTGTTCTATTTCGATACAAATAATGACAGCCATTCAGTCATCAAAGATATACGTGATTTGCATACTGATAGAATTTGACATACTCAAAAAATGCGCTGTCGGACCCGCTCGCTCATTTCAATATACTCAACTGTTGCCTCTTCAGTTTCACAGGAAAAAGAATAAATAATTTTTAGAATAAATGGTCGACAAGTTAAGGGTCTGGGTTGGGGTGGGGGAAAGGTGGGTGGGGTGTCAGCAGTGGAGGAGATTAACCCGAGGACCGGACGACGGACCAAGAATGTTGGTTACAGTGATTCACATCCATGTACCAATAGTCCCCCAGTACCTCCCGTGGCGAAGAGAGGTTGGGTATGGGTGGGGACACAACAGCCACCACAGTTCTTCACTCGGATACCATTAAACTTATCACCTGTTTCCCGCCCTCCACTATGAACATAATCAGTACATCAGCTCTCATTCGTAGATCATCATCAACTTCATCAATATATGACATGAAACTCATCACCATCAGAACGTCTCTGTCATACTCCCAGTCATTATATTGTTCATTTTCAACAATATCACCTTCAGACTGCAAGCAGTAGTGTCTCATTTTCACGAGAACTCTCTGTCGTCCAGCGGCCCCCTCATCTCCTCCCATCAGCTTCGCTAAGCCGGCATCATCATCGGTCCGTAGCGTCACACGGTTGGGCTGGGCATAATCATCTCCCAGACCGACCCGAAGTGGACAAGCCTTTCTCCAGACGACCCAGTCGTCGCCGGCTTATGGCCAGCCATCCGTCACGCGACTCCGAGACAAATGTCCACACCGTTCAGCTTGGATGAGGACACGCTCGGCCCTCATGGATACAGCGTTAGTCACTGCATTGTTACCGTCCTAAAAATACAGTCAGTTGTAGCATTCCATCGATGATATAAATGGTTTACTTTTATGATCAGAATATGCTGTATTAATCTCCATGATGCGAACATTTCATGCACTATGTAGACACTGGAGCCTGCAATCATCATAGACTCAGTCGAGGAGAATCATTTATCTGAGTAGATCTTCCATATGGCTCAGTGGCTTATGATCAGACGTCGGAGGTTCAGCGTGTAGGGCATCAAGAGCGGCCATCACAGGCCCGCGTCGCTCCAGATCGTGTCAAGTGTCGCATATCAATCACGACACAAGAATAGACTTTCCCCTCCACCCAGGCAAACAGGGGAACCTACTCCCTCCTTCCCCCGGCAAGCAAAGTCCCTCCCCCCTGAAACCGGTGGTTCCTTTCTGAAAACGGCCTCAGACGCCACGAGCTATCTTCCCAAAAGAGAGACTTCAGAAGCGGGTCGTTGGTTCGAAGTGGTTCGATTCGTGCGTCGTATGGCCAGGGGAGTGATTCAAGACTTGGGTTCTTTAGTTAAGAAAGTGGTTCGAGACGTGGTGTCGTCTGGTCAGAAAAATGATTCGAGACATAGGTCGTATGGTCAAGAAAATGGCTTGAGACGTGGGTCTTCTGACCAGGATAATGGTTCAATACGTGGGTCGTATGGCCTGGGATGTAGTCGTAGATGTGCGTCTTCTGGCCAGACACTCTGAGTGTGGCCTCGGGTAAACAAGAAACTGAGGACTACGTCGACCACTTCGTCAATGTGAGCGAATAATGCGCCTCCTTCCCTCAGCATTCGGGTCAAACATTTGTATCGTCTGCGTCAGTCTGTGGTTCATTGTATCGTCTGTTTGAGTCTATGGTTCACTGTATCGATTGCTTGAGTCTGTGGTTCATTGTATCGTCTGCTTCAGTCTGTGGTTCATTGTATCGTCTGCTTGAGTCTGTGGTTCATTGTAACGACTGCTTGAGTCTGTGGTTCATTGTATCGACTGCTGGAGTCTGTGATTCATTGTATCGACTGCTTGAGTCTGTGGTTCATTGTATCGTCTGCTTGAGTCTGTGGTTCATTGTATCGTCTGCTTGAGTCTGTGGTTCATTGTATCGACTGCTTGAGTCTGTGGTTCATTGTATCGTCTGCTTGAGCCTGTGGTTCACTGTATCGTCTGCTTGAGTCTGCGGTTCAAAACCTTCGAGATCCAGACCAAAGCGAGCAAGAGGAAAGAGATGGGGAGAGCTCATCGTCCTCCATGATAATGATGTAGCAGACAAATATTACTCAGTCAGTAAATTTAGCGACTGTATACATATGGGAGAGGCTTGGAGGAAGTAAAAGCTTGAACGTTTTACGTTTCTTTCTTACAACTACAGTGAACATGTAAATTTTGCTCAGCATCACTGTATCAATACCCTAGCAGGGTGTAAATGCTGCAACAGACTACACTATCAACACCCTAGCGGGATGTAATATGCTGCACTATATTGCAATATCAACACTCGAAGGGTGTAATATGCTACATTAGACAACACTATTAACACTTTAGCGAGGTCAATTATGCTGCACTACTCTACCAACACCCTCGAGGGGTGTAAAAAAGCTGCTCTAGACTACAATAACTTCACCCTAGCTGGGTGTAAACACTAACACCCAGCCACACCAACATCTAATTCACAAATTTCATGGGTTGTGGACCTTCAAGGACACTAGATTGTCATGGGTTTTCCAATACCAAATATCATACATCCTTGCTGTACCATATATCATACATCTTTACTCTACCGAACATCATACATCTCTGCTGTACCGTACATCATACATCCTTACTGTACCATATATCATACATCTCTCATGTACCGTACATCATACATCCCTACTGTACCATATATCATACATCTCTACTGTAACGAACATCATACATCCCGACTGTGCCGTACATCATACATCCCTACTGTACCGCATATCTTACATCCCTGCTGTGCTGTACATCATACATCTCTGATGTACCATACATAATACTGTACCGCATATCATACATCCCTACTGTACCGTACATCATACATCCCTACTGTACAGTACATCATACATCCCTACTATACCGTACATCATACATCTCTGCTGTACAGCACAACATACATCCCTACTGTACCGTACATCATACATCCCTACTGTACCGTACATCATACATCCCTACTGTGCTGTACATCATACATTTCTGCTGTACCCTTCATCAAACTGTACTGTACATCATACATCCCTACTGAACCGTACATCATACATCCCTAATGTACCGTGCATCATACACCCCAACTGTATCGTACATCATACATTCCTACTGTACCGTACATCATACATCCATACTGTACCGTACATCATACATCCCAGCTGTACCGTACATCATACATCCATTCTGTACCGTACATCATACATCCCTAGGGTACCGTACATCATACATCCCATCTGTACCGTGCATCACACATCTCTGCTGTACCCTACATCATAATGTACCGTACATCATACATCTCTACTGTACCGCACATCATACACCTTTACTGTACCGTACATCATATATCCCTGCTGCACCGTGCATCATACATCCCTGCTGTACCGTACATCATACATCCCTATTGTACCGTACATCATATATCCCTACTGTAACGCATATCATACATCCCTACTGTGCTGTACGTCACACATCTCTACTGTACCATACATAATACTGTACCGTACATCATACATCCCTATTGTACCGTGCATCATACACCCCAACTGTATCGCAAATCATACATTAATACTGTACCTTACATCATACATCCATACAGTACCGTACATCATACATCCCTGCTGTACCGTACATCGTACATCCATTCTGTACCGTACATCATACATCCCTAGGGTACCGAACATCATACATCCCAACTGTACCGTACATCATACATCTCTAGTGTACCGCACATCAAGCACCCTTGCTGTACCGTACATCATACATTCCTGCTGTACCGCACATCATACATCCCTACTGCACCGCATATCATACAAACCTGCTGTGATGTACATCACACATCTCTGCTGTACCATACATAGTACTGTACCGTACATCATACATCCCTACTGTACCGTATATCATACAACTCTGCTGAACCGTACATCATATATCCCTACTGTACCGTACATCATATTGTATCGTACATCATACATCTCTACTGCACCGCACATCATACATACCTACTGTACCGTACATCATACATCTCTGCTGTACCCTAAATCATAATGCACCGTACATCATACATCTCTACAGTATCGCACATCATACACCCTTACTGTACCGTACATCATACATCCCTGCTGTATCTTACATCATTCATCCCTACTGTACCGTACATCATAAATCCTGCTGTACCGTACATCATACATCCAAACTGTACCGTACATCATACATCCCTAGTGTACCGTACATCATACGTCCATACTGTACCGTACATCATACATCCCTACTGTACCGCATATCTTACATTCCTACTGTACTGTACATCATACATCTCTGCTGTACCCTACATCATACTGTACCACACATCATACATCTCTGCTGTACCCTACATAATACATCCCTGCTGTACCGTACATCATACATCCTTACTGTACCGCAGATCATACATCCCTACTGTGCTGTACATCATACATCTCTGCTGTACCATACATAATACTGTACCGTACATCATACATCCCTACTGTACCGTTCGTCATACATCCCTACTGTACCGCACATCATACAACTCTGCTGTACCGTACATCATACATCCCTAGTGTACCGCACATCATACATCCCTAGTGTACCGTACATCATACACCCCTACTATACCGTACATCATACATCCCTACTGTACCGCATATCTTACATTCCTACTGTACCGTACATCATACATCTCTGCTGTATCCTAAATTATACTGTACCGTACATCATACATCTCTACTGCACCGCACATTATACATACTTAGTGTGCCGTACATCATACATCCATACTGTACCGTATATCATACATCCCTAGTGTACCGTACGTCATATATCCCTACTGTTCCGTACATCATACATCTCTGCGTTACCCTACATCATACATCTCTACTGTAAAGTACGTCTTACATCCTTACTGTACCGCAAATCATACATTCTACTGCACTGCATATCATACATTCCTACTGTACCGTACATCATACATCCCTACTGTACAGAACATCACATATCCCTATTGTATCATATATCATACATCCCTACTGTACCTTACATCATACATCCTTACTGTACCGTACATCATACATCCCTTCTGTACCGCACATCATACATTTCTACTGTACCGTACATCACATATCCCTACTGCACCGGGCATTATACATCCCTACTGCACCGTACATCATACATCCCTACTGTAATGTATAACATACATCCCTACTGTACCGTACATCATACATCCCTAAAGTACTGCACATCATACATCCCTACTGTACCGTACATCACAAATCCCTACTGTACCGTACATCATACATTCCTACTGTACCGCACATCATACATTCCTACTGCAACGTACATCATACATCCCTACTGTAATGTATATCATACATCCCTACTGCACCATACATCATATCCCTACTGTACTACACATCATACATCCCTTCTGTATTGTACATCATAAATCCCTACTGTACCATATATCATACATCCTTACAATACCATACATTATATATTTCTGCTGTACCGTACATCATACATCCCTACTATACCGTACCTTATACATCTCTGCTGTACCGTACATCATATATCCCTACTGTACCGTATATCACACATCCCTACTATACCGCACATCATACGTTCCTACTGCACCGTACATCACACATCCCTACTGTATCGTACATCATACATCCCTACTGTACCGCACATCATACATTCCTACTGCACCGTACATCATACATCCCTACTGTAATGTATATCATACATCCCTACTGTAACGTACATCATACATCCCTACTGCACCGCACATCATATATCCCTACTGTATCGTATATCATACATCCCTACTGTATCGTACATCATACATTGCTACTGTACCGTACATCATACATCCCTACTGTATCGTACATCATACATCCCTACTGTACCGCACATCGTAAATCCCTACTGTAGCGTGCATCATACACCCCAACTCTATCGCACATCATACATTTCTACTCTACCGTACATCATACATCCCTACTGTACCGCATATCATACATCTCTACTGTTTCGCACATCATACATTCCTACTGTACCGTACATCATACATCCCTACTGCACCGTACATCATACATTCTTACTGTACCGCACATCATACATCCCTACTATACCGCACATCATACATTTTTACTGTACCGTACATCATACATTCCTACTGTACCGTACATCATACATCCTTACTGTACCGCACATCATACATGCATACTGTACCGCATATCATACATCCCTACTGTACCGTACATCATACATCTCTACTGTACCGTACATTATACATCCTTATTGTACCGCATATCATACATATCTACTGTATCGCACATCATACATTCCTACTGTACCGTACATCATACATCCCAACTGTACCGTACATCATACATCCCTACTGTACCATACATCATACATCCTTACTGTACCGCACATCATACATCCCTGCAGTACCGCACATCATACATCTTTTCTGTGCCGTACATCATACATCCCTACTGTACCGTACATCATTAATCCTTACTGTACCGCACATCATACATGCATACTGTACCGCACATCATACATCCCTACTGTACCATACATCATACATGCATACCGTACCGCACATCATACATCCCTACTGCACCGTACATCATACATCTCTACTGTTCACTTTCATATAAAAATGACAACATATTTTAGAAGCCGGTCTGGGCTACCAGCCTCGAACACAATAACACTATTCAAACACTTCAATTAAAAAAAAAATATTCGCATTGATGGGATTACATGATCCTATCTGCACTCTGGGTTATTCATTCTACCGTAAATTCTTTCTGGGAAACTAT